>VYZW01014105.1:38191-160824 GCA_013401315.1 Balaeniceps rex | reverse complement strand
CCTGTAGCTGGAGTAAGAAGGCTTCGTCAATAGGCTCCCGTTGATCGGGCAGCCTGTAGTAAACACCAGCCGCAAGGTTCCCTTTGTTGCCTCGGTCTCTGATTCTTATGCATAAGCTTTCAACCTGCTTGCAGCTATTCTTCTCCCTATGGGATAGACCTTCTACTTCTGCACATCGGCTCAGGTGCCGGAGCTCACGTGAAACCTAACCCAGTTGAAAACTTCTTGTCCATCTCATTCATATCTGCACATTAAGAAATTATCTTTGTTCATCAGCACAATGCATATATCTAACTGAATTACTTAACTTTTTTTCTGAATGCCATCTTCAGCTTTGTTTCCCAAACATGTAGAGGGCACCATCAATCAGATAGGATGAATTCAGATTATTTGATATCTGGGGCTCTCAAGAAAAAATAATAAGCTAATAGTAATGCCATCCTAGGCTAGGATTCTTCCCCAAAAGATTTTATCTAAAAATATCCCAAACTGAGATCATTATTTCTACTCTGTGCTGCTGTGTGTCACATAAAATGTCCAGAAAATCTGAACAGGTATGTGAAATGTAGAGGATTTAGAAACGATTGAACAAAAAAGCATTATCTATCTCAGCTCCTGCAGAGCTGCTGCTCTGCTGCCATTTACTGGGATTCAGCTGGGATAATCTGTCTCCCAGTCTTTTACTTAACTTTAATGGCAACGGTAGAGTGACAGTAGGTTGCCTAGATGACCTTTAAAGGTCCCTTCCAACCCAAAATATTATATGATTCTATGATTCAGACGGGGATGCTGGTCAGCCCTGGCCGATACCCAAACCCAGCCCCAGAGCAGGCAATCTCCCCACACGGGTGCCCAGGGCTGTGCGCAGGAAGGAGCTGTTGTTTCCTGCTCACTTTGCAAGCTGTTGTTCTGCTTAAAATGTGAGGCAGAAAAGAGAGAGATTGGGAAAGCAAAGGTCTGGTTGGAAAGTTTCAAGTGCTTTCGTGTTCTCTTTGCTTATGAAGGAATAAGCTTGCCCTTGTCAAGCAAGTGACCTGGAGATTTATGCTTGCATCATCAGGACTGCCTGTCACCAGCCAAGGTCTAAGAGTTATTTCTTAAATGAAAGCAAAAGCCTGTCCACCTGCAGGCAGGGTCGGCAGTCCCTTCTGCCTGCCACAGCGGGACTAAATCCGGCCATCAGTCAGGCAAGGCTGTGCTGGGTTTGGGGAGATAAGGTCTGCAGGCTCGCCGCAGGGTGAAAAGGACCTCACCAAAAACTGGTCTGCTAAAATCTGGCTCTGATAAAACAGCCCAACCCATCCTGTAAAGACTTTTACTGAAAAATCTTGAAGTAATCACAGGGGAAATGACAGGAACTCAGGCCTCCCTTCCCGCCCAGGCCAGACACTCCCTGGCTCTTTTCCCCTCCAGCCCGGTCCGCATGCCTGCGTCCCACGGGAAGGGCCAGGGCTGGAGCTGCGGCACGGCAAGGGCAGGATGAGGCGGGAGGGAGGAGGGATTGCAGCAACGCGCTTGACGCTGCGCTCAACTCCTTGTAGGAGTATGGAAATGTAGGGTCAAGTTCAGAGATTGCGGCGGCAGGAGAGGGAGGAACAGAGGCGATTCCTCTGGCCTTAGTGACATTTCACTTATTTATACCAGCTGCAAATCTTATCTGGAGTCTTGAGAGACTTTAGTGTGGCTTTCCTCATTTGCATTTAAGAAGGCATTCAATTAACAGAAGCGCTGTGTGCTGAAATGCCTCTTTTATGAGGGGGCAGGGCTGAACAGGTTAATAATATATAGGACTTTGGATTATATTACTTCCTATGAAACAGTTTCCAGCTCTGCTGTCCCAGTCCATGTATCTCCTCCCTTATTGGTGGATTAGATATAAAGAAACCACTCTCACTATTTTTATCAAGAAGGTGAGGCTGTTGTGTTTGATTTTTTACCTTGTGGTTTGCAACATGTCAGTTCCTGGTGAGACATAGTCTGAACCCGGCATTGGTTTGGTACCTTTGTAAATTGCTGAACACCACAAGAGGGTAATAAGGAATATGCTGTACATTCTCTACCTGCCCTCCGTCCTGTCCGTCTTCCTTGGATGACCCCAAACATTATTTTGTGTGCCACGTTCCTCTATTACACTCCTTTTCAATGCTGTTTTTTTCTGGTGTGCACTAATGTACTCCTGTCCTATGGCAGCTACAGAGGAGCAATGCGTCGGCAGGCTGCAGTGTGCCTCTGTGTGCACGCAGAGTGGTCATCGGTCTGCAGGTACAGTCCTGGGCTGGGGAAGTGATGCTCTTGGGAGCTGTGTTCCTAGATCCCTTAGATTCACCTGAAGAAAAAACAAACCAACCTTTAATTTGTGGAATTGTACAGACTGGTGACAGCAAGACACAAGTAGGAAACCTGAGAAAATGAGATGTCCTCAGCAGAGATGTTCCAAGATTTGGTGGCCAGTAGGTTCCCCTCTCCTCCAGGCTTCCTTCTGGATGTTGCGTCCACCACCTCCTACTTTGTTGGCTTCACAGACGGTCACCCCTTGTCCTGGGTGGTGGCAGCAGCCAGCAGGATGTTACCTGTACCTTTGCACAGCTCTGAGATTTGCAAAGCTGTTCCAGACTCCAGAGAAAGTGTGTGAAGCCTGTATGGAGAAGCTGACGTTGCCCCAAGGCAGGGAAGGGACATAGAAACCTCCAAGTGATCTGGCCAGCCATGGGAAGAGTCACGGAAAGAAAGAGGCGAGCAGGCTTCACCCTGGTCTTTGGACATCTGCAGTCGCTCTGAGGCTGTAAACCACTTGTGGCAGGAACTGTCATCTCCTGTGAGACACAGTGGGTGGTGTAGGCCACATAAAATACATATAAATCCCAGTCCAGTCCAGACTGTAAAACTGGCTTAAAGTGAAAACAGATTTGGGCACTTCTTGGGCTGCAGGCAGGCTCAGCTCCAGGATTCCACAGCTCCTCTGGGCATCTGTCGGCGGGTCGTCCGTGCTGCCTCGACAGAGCCTGCCGCTTCTTCCCATCCCATGGCGCAGCTCCCCGTTTTTGTTCATTTGGTGCCCGGCTGGGGAAGAGCGAGCAGCAGGAGCCGGGTTGGAGCGCGGTGACCTCTGGCAGGGCAGCGACAGCTGGGCAGGAGTGGAAACCTCCAGCTGGCACTGCTCCCCACGGATTGCCGCCCTGTCTGCCGTGTTTTCGGTCGGTGCCCAGCGAAGACGTGACCCCTTCTCAGCTGTTCGTCGCGGCTGCAATGCCAGGGATGCCCTCAGATCTGCTGTCAGGTCAGGGCAGGCGCTGTGCGGACTTGCTAATCCCCTCCAGGAAAGTTCCTGCGGCTTATTTCAAATACCCAGTTTAAACTGGTTAATCCGAGCGGGTCGGTCTGTCTGGCGGGGCCGGCAGCACGCTGACACATGCGTGCTGTGGGTGAAGGTCGGCTGTTGCTCCTGGGCAGTGACGAAGTGTGGCTGGTTCTGCCGCTCCCCAGCCAGACCTCTGCCTGCAGCCCTGAAAGCCTTTCGTCCAAATCCTGTGCAGTTCTGGGCCATTTCCCGTGCAGTTTTTAGTGCTTTTTGTCCTTCCTTAGTTTAAAACAAGACTTCTGTTGTTTCCCTGGTGAGACTAGTAAAAGCTAGGAGGATATTCATCTTAAATTTCCCCTTTACACCTTATTATACACCTGGGTAACAACCTAATTTATCCTAAAGAAGCAGATGGGGTGAAAATGTGGCTGTTTCCAAATTCCACAGCACAACTAACAGATGCCATTTAACTGTGACCTGTGTTTCACTGTAGCCCAGTTTATCTCGCTCGGGAGAAATTTCAGGAAGTCGTGCAGAGCGAAAGGGTGCAGCTTGGGTTTTCATTGTTTTCACTGCTCCTGCTCGTATACAGTGCAGGAAAACAAGGGGAAAATATCCTTTCACTGGGACTCACTCCCATGTTTCTCATGAACCTGGAGTTCAATCAAGCATCTATAAAATGAAAACTGAGGGAACACAGAACACGTTGAGGGAAAGATGGTGCTTGGTGCAGTGCATGTGGTTCACACTGGGCCAAAGTTTGTTTGCTTCTCCTGACTCATTAGCAGTTAAGTAATTTTACTAGGATCTATACATAAATGGCAAACAACATCAACCCTGAATCTGCAACTCTGTCTTTGCTCAGGAAGGTTCAGCTAAAACTGGGTTTATTTTCATATAAACCCAATTAAACTTGGAAATCCTTTTTTTTCAGTCATACAGTGTTAATTATCCTACAGTCACATAACATATCTTATGTCGGCTGAAAGCCAGACCACTTTGTGAGCTGTTTGGAGGGTGCTGGTAAATTAACTCCAATTAGTCCCCTTCCTTCAGTTTAAGTTGCTTTTCCCAGGCTGTGGCTCCTCTCCTCCCTCCTAACTCTGTCTGTGACTCTTCCCCTCCTTCCTAACTCCTCTGCTGATATTAATGTTCTCAGAGGAGTCATTAGATGACCCCCAGGCCAGGTCCTGCATGTATGCTCATCTGAATTGCCAATTTCTGACAATCACCCAACTTTTTATATGTGAGTGGCAAACTCCCTTCTGTGAGCCCCGTGATGGGCTCAGCAACCCCTGGCAGCAAGGTGGAGGGAAGCGCTAGGGGCAAGCCTTCCTTGAACAACAGCAGGAAGGTTTGCTAAAGCCTGTCTGTCAGGGCTGTCTGGGTTTTATGTGTGGCGATACACAGCCTCCATATGCATACCATTGTACTCAGAAATGCCCCAATCAAGGTCAAATGTTGCTTTGCTGAAGATCTTGATTCGAAACTTGAAATGGAGGCAGCTCGCCACGTACTAACAATGGATGACCCTCCTACTTACACATTTTTGTCATATTTCTCTATCTCAATAGCTTCAACTTCCAAGTGTATGGAAGGCTTTGTTGTCAGATTAAAAACCTCTGTAGTCAAAGTCATCTCTCTTCGCTTTCACGGGTAGCACTTACAGCTGACTCATCTGCATCTGACTCACTTGATGCAATAGTGCATTGCTCTCAGGACAGTCCTGAGTATAGAGTCAGGTAAAGGTAGGAAATTTGGGAAGCTGCAGGCAGAAGTGTGGATGCAGGTGGTGTTGTCCTAAGTGTAACTGCCTTTCCCATAGATAAATGAGTGGTCCTGCTGTGTCTGCGGAGCATTAGCCACATCCAGCATGTCCCGCGTAAGTGGCCAGAGTTCTCCAGTGCCGTCTGCGCATACGAGGTAGTCTTAGTGGTCACACAGAGATGGACTTCACAGCATGTATCCTTCGAGTCTGATATACCTGGGGTGCTTTGGACGTCCTGTGCAAGTGCTGGGTGGGTTGTTCACACTATGCACAGTAAGTAAGTGTCATCATAGGATCAGGATGCACCAGATTTACTCAGCACACACAGTCATGGTGTAGGTTTCTTGAACAAAATATGTCAATCTACTGCCAGGACTGAAAGTCCCCGTGTTGGTGGTCCCCAATGCATTTTGGCACTGATAATCATGTGGGCATAGAGTGGGTTGAACCAGCTCAGTGCTGCAGCTGACTGTGCAGATACACAAGCACTAATACTGACACAGGAGAGGTGATGGGAGCAGGCAGGGGAGGGCAGGACTCCTCCTCTTGACAGTAGCACATGCTTACATTGATATAATCCAAACATGACACTGCATTCTCAGTGATTTGTCTGGGCTTTTAGCATGTTGGACAGCCCAGGCAAAATTATGGCTGGGGCTCATGCTTTGATGAAGCTGCTGAAGACCTGAGACCCATGAACAAATTCCTCTGCTTCTGTCTGGTAAAGAGGACATAACTGGGATACTAGGACAACTAGTAGTTCTGATGGAGCTGGCCTGGCCAAAGGGTGGACTAATCACTGCATACCACATGAAAGAACCAGGACCACCAAGACCATGTGGCTGGGCATACGTGGAGACAGAAATTGCACTGGTTTGAGTAATGCATCTGCTTATCTTCTCCTAGTTAAAATTACTGACCAGTCCCAAGAAAAGGATCATGTTGATCTTTCACAGCTGTAGCATACTAAATAAATATTTTTTTTTAGTAACATGTCTGCTCCTTAACTCAGGCGGTGAAGTCCTGTGTCTTGGTGCTCAAGCCCTATTGATTCTCTGTCAATAGGGCTCATCCTTCTGTGATAACCCCCAAATCTTTACAAAACTGCAGCATATCAGTGTCTTTGACTGGGCCTTCACTTGATACTGACTGGCTTTGGGGGCCTGGAGGTATCATTGGGCTTCTCATCTAGCGACACCAATCTGCAAACAATTAATCTTTGTCTGCACTGTACAGGGGCTCTGGTCTACTCTGTCTTCATAAATACTTCTCCTCCCTTGATCTTTTGGAATGATCATTCAGTCTGTAAAGTTCCCCTTTGCTTCCTGTTGTATTCAATAAATTCCTTTGCTTAAAAAGTCTCTTGTTGATACTAACCATCTGGCATCTGGGGGAGAGGAGAAGACAAAGAAAGACAACAAGTTGAGTGCTGGATTGTGGGCCAAAAGCCTCATCTATAAAATCCTAACATGGAAACATGCTGAAAAAGGAGGGAACAGGAGTAAGAACTGGGAAAACTTCTGCTTCAGGCTGTTGTTTTCTGGCACAGTGCCCAGCAGGCACTGCATCAGGCAGCTCAGACCGGGAGCTTGTTTTCACTGCTGCGCGCTACTTCATTTTCTGGCCTGGGACGACATCTGGCTGGCATGTTCTTTTCCACACCCCAGGAAGAGTGCTCTTTTTAGCTGGTTACTGCAGTACTTGGCATTAAAATATAGTGAATCAGACTACAAAGTAGCATGAGATTGGCTTAAAAATAATGAGGTTTAAGTACAGTTGAGCTTTGAGTTCTTTTTGTTTGCCTTCTGGCTTAGAAACCTTTAGAATATGTGATGTGTGTATCTTCCTGCTTTTCATCATGACCGTGAGTGCTCAGAAGTCACTTTAAAAATGGAAAAAAACCCCAACAAAAACAACAAAAGCAACAAAACAAACATAATACATCATTACCTTTTTAGTGAGAAGTCCAGAATAAATTATTTGGGCTTTCACAATAACAAGAGTTATCAGAAACTCTCAATGAAAAAAATAGGATAATTGGCAATATTCTTGCTAAAAAAGTAGAAGGGAGACAGTGGGACAAGAAAATCAGAGAAAAGGAAAGAAGACTTATTACCTTCAAGAGATTGCTTAAGTCCAGGAAGAAACGGGCTGTGATGGTATCTCCAGATTTTGAGTACTTTCCCTGTGTCTGGAAAGATTTCCTCCACCAGCAGAGAAGAGGTCCTAGATGAACAGAATTCATGGTCTGGAAACAGACACCACTGATCTTCTATACCACCAAACCAGCATCTGTGCTCCTACCAAGTTGCATGGAAGCACAAGGAACTTGTGCTGGCTTCTTTTACATCATTCTGGATTTCAACAGCAGCTATGTATAACAACATGTTTCACTGATAACTTCTTGCAAATCTTCCAATCTACCCCTGAAAAACAGAATAGTTTTCACAAAACCTGGTATTTTTACACAACATGATACTGAGGTACTGCATGCTGGCAGAGTTGTTTAATTTACTTCCCAGATTGCAGGCAGGGGTCTGGTAGCCACATGTTAGTTCAACCTGACTCTTCCTGGCTGGAGAACTCTGCAGAAAGCACAGCTACAAGTGTGAGGGCTACAGACCAAGAATTTCTCTTTTGGTCTATATACGTTAATTATTATTTCTCAACACGGTGACAAAGCTTTCTGGTTTTAGCTCTTACAGGTAGGATGGACAAGCTTAAGTGAAATACCCCCCTTCCAACTACAGCAAGAATATAATTCAGTACCGATGACAAGTTAGCACTATAAATATATTAAAATGCAACCTCTGTGCACATGCCTAAGAGTTAAAAACGTACTGTAAGCTGCTCTGATATCACGTATCAACATCTCCTGTTGATATTTACTTAATTATTGACTCATTTATGAGGCTAATTAAGCACTGAAGCAGGTTGCCCAGAAACACCATGTACTCTTCACCACTAATGTTTATAAGGCCAGAGTGGATAGAGCCCTGACCCCAAGGAGCAGGAGGTTGGACTAGAGGCCTCCCAAGGCCTCTCCAACATGAGTGTTCCTGTGATGCTGTGACTCCAGACCTCTCAGGCACAGATGTCAGGTTTTGAGATTTTTCCCTGCATTTTCCAGTCTGTAAAAGTTTAGCCCAGCCTCTTCATCCCTCCATAATTCTTGTAAAAAGGAAAAAACCCATGCAACTGAAAAGCAGTAAAAAATGCTGTGTTTGTGAGCTTTTCATGGGTGCCAAGTGCAGATATTATTAATATTTTGCTCTGCTACTTTGGAGGAGCCTGTAAGGGTAGAGAAGCAGCAAAAAGGGGAAGAAATATAAGCACATATTTTATTTGGTAAGGTGACAGTGGAGGTGTGGTCTTCCTGTCGGAACAGAGGCACAGTCCAATGACACTTGACTGGCAAACCAGTCAAATATTGCCTGGGGTGGTAGTTCCTCAGAGCCCAACATGAAGCAGTGACTCCCATCCTGCAAAAGCAGGAGGCAGTCATGTAGTTGGGTTAAATACATGCAATGTCATTCTATTTTACAAGCTCGTTTTGGAGGCCCGTTGTCTTTAAGGCCTCTGAGAAGACTATCAGGTGCCTATCAGGTATGAAATGCATGGGACATATGTGTGTGGTGATATTCTCCTTATCATTTTGGGAGATTCTCTGCTAGAAACCCTGTCCAAACTCCAGTGTTGGCTTTGGGCTTTTTCCAGTTCACTTCTCTGGGCTTTACCACATCTCCAGCCTTTTCCTTCCTTGGGTGGTACCTGAGCAGGATGGCTCTGCCAACAGTTCCTGTTCTCCAGATACTCCTTTGGAGTTACCAAGGAGTGGTAGGGGCCTGGAGATATCACTTTGGGATTGTGGGAGGCTGCACAGACTCACCACGGATGAAGGGCTCGTTGCTACTGGTGTGCTTGCCACAGCCTGGTGGTCTTGCTGCACTCTCACAGCACACTTTTGCTCATGGTTAATGTATTAATGGCTTCTAGAGTCCCTGCTTTTTTCCTCTGGGATTAGGGGCTTTAGCTGCTTCCAGCCTGCAGCCTGGTAATCTATAACCTAATCAGATTTTAGTATGCTCAGAGAAAATGCTATCTAGGATGGCCTAAATCTGATGTCCTATTGCTTTAGGGACCATCAATTTTCCATATTCTGTCACCTTTGAAGACGCTCATGAGTCTCCTATTGCATGACCATAGCTCACCAGTGCTATGTTTAGTATCGTCTCAGAGTCATTATTTCAGTAGCCTCATTAACCTCTGGTCTTTCAACAAGAGCAATTTGGAGGAATGCTGACTGGCTATGGTTATCTTCTGGTACAGGGGTTTGACNGTCTCAGAGTCATTATTTCAGTAGCCTCATTAACCTCTGGTCTTTCAACAAGAGCAATTTGGAGGAATGCTGACTGGCTATGGTTATCTTCTGGTACAGGGGTTTGACTTAAGCTACCTAAGTTTTCCACTCTTTCTGATGGCTGCTACTTCTGCTATTCCATCCCTCCATTTCATGCTCCCAAACACCACTTAGAGCCCATCTTATGCTGGAGCTGAGAGTGGGTCTGAAAGGCTATAGGATTTAGGAAGGACTCTCTAGCATGGCAATAGGGGACTCTCTTCTTCAGGGCTCCCATTCATCTCTCCCAGTCCTGATTCCTCTCTTTGCTGTGTCTCTCTATAATTCACATTGCCCTGTGGGTGGGCTCAACCCTGAGCTATTTCTGTAGCTTTGGTGTCCTGCCTGTTTCTTGGAGGTGGTCTTCACCCTGCTGAGTCATCATGTTCCTTGAGGAGTGGGCCCCTGTGGGCAAATTATTCTGCTCTGCAGGATTTAGATTTTCAGATATGATCAACAGATTATTTGTTTCTTCTTAGCTAGTCATCATGAAAGCATCCCCCAGCCTTTTCAGGTGATGGAGAGTCCTCCTACCAGTTACTTCATGTTAAGCTGTGTGATCAGTGTAGAGCACCCCTTTCCCCTGAACCAGCTTTAAGCACCATGCTTTCTGGATAAGGGTTTCAATGGAGTGGACAGAACATCTGAGTAGGGAAAAAAATGAGAGAAAGGGAGGGATAGGGAAGAAAACAGTGGGAATTAACAACTCTTGGGAAAGGGGGCATAAGAATGCACTGAGTGCCAAAAGGCATGTTTCTGGAACAATGATTTTCAGTCTGAGGATGCACAGATGGCTTTTAGGAGGTATACAAAAGATCACTTGTTGAAAACAAGTCCGTATGTTCTATAGGGTCATATGTGTATATGAAATCAAGAAAGAGGTCTGGAAAGTTTTTAGGGATCCACAAACTGGAGAAAGTAGAAGGTTGCTAAATACTCTAAATAAATACACTAAATAAAGTGATGCGATTACAGTGAATTGAGAGAGAAGCCATATATACCATCACTGAAAGCCTGAATTGAAGTCGTATGCCAACAGGGAAGACAATGTCATCATCACCAACTTGTTCCTTGAGACAGTAAATAGAGGATTAGTGTCTGTCCTATCTGGAAAATGCAGAAACCTGTCCCTGGGAAGTGCTGGGCTGCATAGCTCTCATCCACATTCACAGGGATGAAGCTTGTTCTCTTCAGTCTTCAGAAATTCAAATTCAAAGTGTAGAAGTTCTCAAACTTGATAGCTGTCCAGTGTGAGTCAATACACTGATGGTTTTGCCTCTTGATTTTTGCCCTGTTTCTGGTAGGCACAGGAGGTTGCGTGTGCACTGGTTTTGCTACCTTGAATCTCTGTGAATACAACTGCAAAGCTGCCTTTAAGTAACTCCCAAGTTATGACCCCCCAAGGAGGCTGGCCATTAGATGGCAGCACAGATATACTCAATATCCGTTACTGCCAGGTGCTGCTCTAGGAAAGCCCCTCCATTGCTTTCAGCATCCCCAAGGTATCTTGTGGCTGAAGAATTTTCACGTTACTTAATGCAAAATTAATTAAAACCTGTAAATGAGGAATTTCATATTACAGCAGATAAAATAAAATAAAAAAAACATCAGTAGCATGTATTAAGCTGGAAGCTCTTTCAGAATTTCTGGATGACTTTATTCCTTATCCTTCTGAAGCATACACAGAATTCAGCTATACTGACTAAACCATCTCCTTTCTTGATGGCATGTATAGCATCTTATAGCCTAAAAGCTCTTCCAGAAAACTCCCGCATTTTGATGCCACCAACCATCTCAGCTCATTGTCCGAGGAGCATAATATTTTACATTATTTTCAAATGCCATTTGAGAAACTCAACAAATACAGCAGGTACTTAATTGAGCCTCAGAATATTCGAGTGACACTCCAACTATTTTCATTTTATTAATGGAAAAAACCTGAAGCAGAGAGGAGAGCTAGTTTTCTTTTTCAAGCCTAAGTGTCTCCCACCTAGCTCATTACTAATTTTGCATTGTGTTGGCATAATGTCAGATAAAGGAGAAGCAAGGTGCTAATTGCATACCTGTAAGCCTGACATTTGTGCTGACATCCCAGTGCTTCGCCTGGTGTCTTGCGAGAAGGCCATGTTTGAGAATTGTCGAAGTAACGAGGTGCCTGGTTTTCTCTATGGCAGAGCAAAACTCCTACCTTTTTTGTGCTAAGACCCAATGTGGAAATCCCAAGTCTGTGTAAGTGGTAATGTAACTGATATTCTAGAGTATCTTCTGCTATTAAACTGTGGAAATATTTTTTAAAATATGTGGTAATCATATCCAAGAGACATCAGTCTAGCATATAGGATTTTGACAATCTTTATCTCTTTTTTTCCCCCCTAAGAAACAGCAAGGTAATAGATTAATAATTATTATTAACAATTATTAATACATAAATAATTTTCTTTATTAATAATTCTTACAGCTATATTAGGCTAATATAAAGCTAACTTGCACTTGACAAAATCAGGAGTAATAATCCATATTGTTATGCTAATTTAAAACCAGTTTGTGGAGGTAAATTCAGCCCCAGCTCCTAGCTTTTTGGAGCATCTTTCCTTCCAGGCTGTTTCCCCAGGTGACTGAGCTGATGTTCAAACTTGGAGGCCCCCGTCTCACACCAGTGGTCTCGGGAAGTGTTTTGCAGCAACTTTTGGAACCGCTCCAAAAGGAGAGGAGCTTTTTAGTGTCTTGTAGGCAATTAGGGGCCACAACTCCTCTTGTTGATGAGCACAGTGTGCCTGCTTATACTTTATTCCCCAGAAATTTGTCTCTTGCACAGGCAATATTTCCCTCATCACCTTGTGAAGTGGAAAAGCTATGTTGTCCACAGTGGTGTTACGAGACTATCTGGAAGAAGGGAAGGATATATCAGTTTACTTTTTAAAATGCAAAAGGCATTTCAGAAGGCAGCATGAAGTAATGCTAGGCAAAAATTTGAGAGAGACAGATGGGTAATAGAAAGCATCACAGCAGTATCTGATCACTGCAAGCCTTGGCTTTGTGTATTCGGCAGCATGGGACTAATGTTGTTTGATATAAATGGAAGAACATGAATTTCTAAACTACGTATTCTACTTCCTGCAGAATTTTGGGTCTTCCGTGAAAGTCTCTTTTCAAAATATTAATGTAAGTCAATGAGGATCATAGATCAATGTGGAATGGCTGCAAGTATGGCTAATGCGTGCAGGTACTGCCAGCTACTCCAAGAGCAGACAAAGCCGTTCCCTTCTGCGCAGAGCTTCTTGGAAAGGAGAAATGTATAAGCCTCTAGACTTTAGCACGTAGGAAAAAACCCTATGTTGCTTTCTGGCACTACCTCAGAAGCTACTCAGCATATGGCTGGCTTTTCAACGTATAAACTAGTCAGGACAAATCTGTTTTTTTTTTGTTTGGTTGGGTTTTTTTAATTTTATTTTAAATTTTCTAGTTCTTATTCCATTTCAAATCCTCAGAGAATCAGCTGAAACTACTAAAACTTATAAAAGTTTGAAGGACATCAGACTAGCAGAGTGAAAATGGACAGAAAGCTGCTGCATCCAGCATTACATTTTCCTATCTAGAACAGGGGAAACTGGATGGTGTAAGGGAAGCTGATCCGTTGCTTTGATCGAAATATGGCAGAGTCTGGGAGTTTGGGAATAATTAGACCCCAGCCACCATCATTTCTAGATCACCTCCGAATGCAGATACCACTGCATCAACATCACGGAGGAAAATCCAGCATCTATTTGACAAGAAAGTACTTACCTCTTGTTGGTGCAAGCTCTGGGATGATGTACATCTGTGACAGCCCCTTGCTCCAGTGTAACTTCATTTAGCAAAATTAGGGGCAATCAATTTCTGAGCTTTACTGTGTCTTCCAAATCACTTGTTTGAGTTTTCCAATCTATTTAGGAATAACTGAAATGTGTTGCCTATAAAAATGAACAGGACTTCACCATCCTACAAACCCAGCAGTTCTCTATTTTAACTATAACTCCTAAATAATTTACACTCTTCTTTCTCTTACTATAAAATAAGGTTTATACCAAACAAAGTAATCAGGAACTTTGTATTGTTGCCCATATATATATATATATAGGTACAGGTACCAGAGGGTGGAGATGACTTACCAACAAGGTTCTTATACTGTGAATTTGACCCATGCGTACAAATCCCTGCACTCATTAAAGGATCAGATTTTGCTTGGACTTTACATACCTTAGGGATCTGTGTAGGTACAGGTGTGTAGGAGGTGGCCAGGCTTGTGTTTAGGAGGAGGACAGTAATCCCAACAACAGCAGACATTACCACAGATGAGCTGGAGAAAAGCACTATCACGCTTTATTTTAGTATGCTACAAAATTCATTGTTGAACTTTATTAGGTACTTTAATACCAAGCATACTTTAAAGTAACAAAAAGTATTGTTGTTATTACCTTTTACAGAAAATCAGGTATTCCAACAGTTTTTTTTACAGTTTGTTGACTTAAAAAAAATTACAATTGACAAGTTACAATGGAGTGGGATGGGAAAGTGGCAACATTTAAAAAGATAAAACATACTATTCATACTGAGTCAACATTTAGTGATGTACATCCTGGTACGTCTCTCCTTCTGACTGCATACAAATGGTACATATTCACTGAGCTGCCCTGGCAGGGTTGCGAGGTCTTGTGATGACACTTTTTTTGCAACGTTTGTGTATATTTAGAAAGGGCTTTTACATTACACCATCACCATGATGCAAAACTTAGTAGTCCATAATAAAATAATATAATACAGAGAAACCCTGTTTCGGTGATTTCTGTTGCAGCAAAAGTGCCATGACTGCAATCATGTGGGATAGAGGTAAACCTAAGGAGCAGATGAAGATGGTGATACGATAGCACATCCAGATAGCAAACCCTTTCACAGGCTTTTGAGGTGAGAGTGTGGCTGTGAGCCAACAAGAGCAGTGAATGAGGACGGGCTTCACTGAGACACCGTTTAACAGGGACTCCTGAATGCGTCCGGCCCTTAAGGATGTGTGTTTTCCAGCTGTCGCTGGTTGGACTAATCACAGATTTAAAAACCTGTCTGAAGTGGGACCTTAATGAGTTTATGCAGCCTCATGTGTAAACTACTTGATTTTTACCTTCCGTCCCCTTCAGGTCAGTAGCAGGTACTGGGAATAACTTCACAGTGGTTGATTGATTTGGGTGGGGTTTTTGACCAGCTCTAATGCTGGTCCTGTAGAAGTCAGGGGAGTCGCCTACACGCAGTTACAAGAATAGATTTGGATTAAAACAACATGGTTTTTTAAAAAATGCTGCCCAGATTCACACATAAATTTACTTGGCAGACATCCACATCAGCGTTCAGTCTCTAAGAAAAACAACGCCACACTGGTACCTTAGTAGTTAGATGGAAGAATTATCTAATTCCCTGTATTTATTTATTGACAGTTTGCTTAAAGATAATTTTTCATTCAAAAAGAAAATAAATTTTCTGAGATTCATGCACTAAATTCTGGAATAATTTGTGTTGTGCAGCCAGCAGGTAAAAAACAGTTTTAACTCATGTTTTATTCATGTCTTCAGCGTATTGTGTTATTTGGGGTCAACATTAGCAGTGAATTATTATTTTAGCCATTTCACCCGAAAGCCAAAGCATGAAGCAACGGTCTTAAAAAAATCTGAAGAAATCAGTGTTGCAGTGTTCATTTTGGGCTGGATTCAGCTGTGATATGCAGGAGAACGTGGAAGAAATGGAGGAAGCAGCATGCTCCTGCCCGGTCCTGAGCCAGGAGGAGACATGTGCCATGCTGGGAAGTATCGGAGAGGAGCAGAGGAGAGGGGGTCCCCGCTTCCCTCCGTTGCTCTATGCCTGGCTCTTGGCATCCAGGCCTTTCGCTATGAGGTCTTTCTTGACACCCTGTGCCTCCCCCTGCCCGGTGGCTTCTGGAAATGAGGGTGCCCTTTGGGGAGCGACCCGCCAAACCCCTGCAGAAGGAAGCACCAGCCCCACCAGTGCCCTCACATAACTATTTGCAATGTGTATTTGCTTACTAGTCTCTTAATTTATGTATTGAGTTTAAGGCCAGAAGGGATTGTTAGATCACCTCGCCTGATTGCCATTAGCACGGGCCGGAGAGCGTCGCTCAGCAGTTATATGGCAGAACAAGGAAAAGAATAGAAATGCCCTTGCAGTGAGCAGCTGTATGTTACATTTAAGGGGTAAATTACTTTCTCCTATTAAAAAAGAAATCAAATGCTTTTATTTTGTCACTTCAAATACAAACAATTCTATGTGTCTTGGGAAATTATAGTATTATGGTATTCAGTCAGACATACCTTATAGTATATATGCTTCATAGAACTAGAATATAGGTCAGAAATAATTTTTCAGTCTTAAGTTTGTTACAGACATAGATTAATTGGAACACATATGCAGTAAAAATTGAGAAGCTTTACAGTTTTAGTCAACTTATTATACAGTGAAGTAAATGAAGTGCAGCAATGTAGCAGTAAAAGTTATGCTTTTTCCACTAGGTGATGGAAACATTCAGAGAGTCTATTTATAAATGATAATTTAAGAGAGATGTCCTATCAGCTTCTTGGCTACTGGGATAGGAATAGTCTGGAGTTAACTGCCTCTCTACTGTGAAAGGTTTTAAAGCTTTTTGCTTTCTGTCTGAATAAAAAAAATGACATTTACAAACCTCTTCAATGCATATATAATACATATGTTTATCTAGCAACAACTACACCCCTTTTAATTTATTCCCCAAATGTGACTTTTCATGCATGTCTTCTGGATGCTGTATTCAGCAACAGTTTCTAATGAGCTGGTGTGTAATCCATGATTGCATTTCTCTTCTGAAAATCACTTCCACGTCTGGCTGATCTATGTTTAGAAGGTGGTGCTTACCCATCAGGCATTTTTGCACTTGTCAGCGCTCTTCTCTGTCGGAGGCCCTTTCCCAAGCTTCTTCCCATTTTAATGTTGATGTACAAAAGCTGTTATTCATTTTGTTTTGTGCTCATTCTAGTGAGGATTGGCTTAGTAGGACTGTGCAAAACAGAGAGAAGAGAGAAGCTGGTTTACTGCCAGCAAACGTAAAGATGTTCATGCTCTGCTTGGCTCAGGGCAAGGCTCTGATCAATATTCTAATACACTTCATTATTTGCATTTCCATTTATCATGAAAAATGACAAGTTTAATCTTCAGATATGACAAGTATTTGTGGTCTGGAATTCTTAAAAATCAGTTTTTATCAGCTAATTGACATGGGAAGTCAAAATAAAGAGATTGTTTCATCTGAAGTTTGAACAATATGAAAATAAAGATACAATGTGTATGGGGCAAGAATGACATTTGCTAGATGAATATCATGAATTGAGTTAAAATCCTGACATTTCTGTTCCATATCGATAATTTCTTTCACTCCCCTGAGCACACAATCCACATTCGTAAACAAGATAAAATAATACCTTGAGTTAAATTTCGAAGGAGCAGACCCCAATGAGAACAGAGGTGTTTTCAACCCAAACTCTCTCTTAAAACCTAATTCTCACCCATCCAGTTTCCATATACTGTAAACAGAGCTGCATACGCAGGAGAGCAGACACCAGCTGCGGTGGCACTGCGAGCAGGGTGATGAAGGCTCCCCACTCCTCACTGGAGGTGACTGCCCCTAAGTTGGTGCTGGAGGGGGCAGCGCATGGGAACAGGGGCTTAATGAGAAAGTCATTCAAGTACAAGTACCCATTTACAGGCAAATATAAAAACATGACTGCTCCAGCATTTGGCAAGAACAGAAGGTTCTTGCACCAAATGAGCTCTGCAAATTCACCGTTAGCTAAACTCTCCTGGATCACTCAGACCAAACCATGAAGTCATTTGGCAGGCAGCCTCCCCCTTGCCTCCTGTGAAAGGGTCACTGGTCAGAGGTCCTACAAGCCCGCAGCCTGTGGGAGAGGACAGCCACCTTCATCACAACCCCACTCCCCTCATCGTAATGCAGGGGACTCTGCAGGAGACTGCTGGAATGCAGAACTTGGGGGAAATGGTAATTTTTGTGAAAATAAAAGAAGAAGAATGAATTTCATTGTGAAATGTCAGTGAACTAAGAGTTTCAGCACTAGAAAGTCTTAAAAATGTTACTGTAAGAAAAGTGAAATATTTCATTTCCCCCCCCATGTTACATGGAGCAGCCACCTTCTCCTGTTCCCACCAATTCCTCACACGCCTTGACTCTCATGGTCACGTTGGCCTGCTGCTAATTCACCCACAGATGCCAGGGAGAGTGACATCCGGAGCAGGATGCCCAGACCTGAGAGCTCGGGATGGTGGTACCACGAACCGGGGAGCCCAGTGGTGGCTAACTCTTCTGCCAAGGGCCCGGGGTGCCCGCTTCCCCCATCAACTTCCAAAAATTTGACATTCTTTCAAGCAAAGTTTGTTTTGGAGGAAAATTTCTGACTTGTTATAGCCCACGTGGTCAGCATGTGTCTGTAGTCCAGATATATTTTACAAAGAAGACACTTTCAATTGATGTTGCTGAGACTAGAAAGTAGCAAATAAGCTATGCAAGAAGCATAAGGTGAGCTAAGGAGGCCCTGCAGAAGACAAATGGATCAGTTTTATTTTTTTCAGGAAATGAATATGAAATATAGTGTTCACTGTGGTAAAAACATTTTTATGACATGAGTATGTAATGGGGATGGTAGTTTCCAATTGTAAAAGAAAACTTGCTGTTGGTATTTCCCATGAGCTTTCTTTCTCCTTTTAAAACACGTGGCAAAAATGAAGGATAAAGAATGGATGAGAAATGCACATATTTCTGATAAATAAAAACTATTAAAAATGGTCTGAGCTGGGAGTTTTGGTGTATTTTATTAATATGGTTACTAATGTAATTAATATGGTAATTATTAATATAGGTAAGTAGCACTAATAAATAAAATAAAAGAAAGAAAAAGCGCTTGAGCCTCCAGTGTGTTTATTTGTGAAGTGACATATGGGTTTTTGTAAACCTCTTAAACAATCCATGGTGGGTGAAACTGAAATCCAGGGAAAGCCAAAGTTGCATGGTGAGGAGCACGTGCCCTGATACTCCTAGGAACAATCTAAACTTAATAGAACTGAATGAGCCATTTCTTTCAATTATTTTTAATCACAATTTCATGTACCTGTGTTATTCACATCCTTAACAGTGCTTATTGCATTTCTAGCAGTACTCAGTGTTTCAGCTGTAACATACTAAAACCTTTATTAGTTCTTTTGACGAATTTTGCACACAGGTGTTATACACATGGAAATGAAATTTAGTAAATGCCAGAGGTGCCTAGTTGATAACACAGAAATAAGTCATTCACATCCAACATCCCTCATTCCGCTTTGTATCACATCATAGGCTTTTGACTCCTTGAAGTTTCTTTTCTTAGAGCTACTTACAACCCTTTTCTAGTGCTGTTGCCTAGAAATTAGTTAATGAAAGCAGTCTTCGTGAAAGCCATATTACCCAAACCACCTAGGTGCTCTGCTGTTAAATCCTCTATTTAAAGTCTTGAAAGGCTGCCTGTTAGGCTGACATCCTGACAACACCATTATTGCTCATATTTGACCCATTCAATTAGGGCAGTCACTTCTGTTGACTGCAGAGCTGGGGTACAGTCACCATGGGAGGGATTTACAGCATTTTAGTGTTTATGTACATTTTCAGAGGGAGGCCACAGCTATTTCTTTGTTTTGAAGATGAATCATGGGGAGATTTCCACGTTGCTCCCTGCCAAGGTATAAAGCATGTACCGAATTTCAGATAGTCCCTTACATGCTGTTACTGTAGAGGCAGTCAGATGGATAGTAAATATACAGAGAAAGGCAGAACTTCTAGCTCTGAATAGATATTCTCTCCAACAATCTTAACACTTTACACCATTATTTGTCACCAACCATATTGATATGATTTGCTTTGCCATTTATTTGACTGGCATCTAGAAAATAACACCTTTCCCAGAGTTAATCTTTTATTGCTGTCTCCAAACACACACAATTACTGAGCGAAGGAGCAACTGGCATTCATGGTCACACCAAAATTGGTGCTATTCCAAAACCACATCAGCTGGCAGAAGCCCATGGGCTGATGAAGCACCAGAGATTTCTTCCAGCGCCTCCACAGTATTCCTTGAGCATAGGGAGCAACATTATCTCTCTTGAATGCTGGCGCTGTGTTTGGTGTATGGGAGGAGGTGAAGAAGAAACATTGCTGCTGAAGGTCTGCAATTGAAAATAGACACTTGGATAACACTGATGCCCAGGCAGTAGGCCAAAAAAATTTGGACAAGTTCAGTTTTAATGAGGTGCTTGGAGTTCTTGCCTCTCTGCTTACGATCTGGCTCAGCTCCTCGTAACCACAGGTACATGGTTTTGTTGTTCACATCAGGGTTGGCGCAGTGCTAAACATGTTAAAACTCCACTTGTGGCTACTGCACCCCAAAATTCAAATACTGATATGCACTCAGGGCCTGGGCAACATCCAGATGTGTGTAATTAAAAGGCATGAAAGGCAGCTAGATGCCCAGCTGCAGGGGGCATCTGGTGTCCCATCTTCTCTTCTTTCTTTGAAGATATTCCCTTTAAAGCACATAACAAAAACTATCTGGGTGGCCTGAGAGAATGATTTTAGTTTTCATGTGATGAGAGAAGAATAGGGGTGTCTTTAAATGCATGTTCCCATTTGCCTACCTGCCTCCCTCGATGCACTGAGCATCCTTTGCCCTGGCCTCGTTGCGGGGGTGCTTATGCACTGCCCTGAGAAGTACCCCTGGGCAAATACCATGCTCTCCACAAACAGCCAAGCACCAACTCGGGTTCTCTCCAAACTCATTAGAGTCCTGGTGATTCATGCTGAAACTCTAGTGTGTGTTTTGGAGATGCTGCCCACAGATCGTTCTGGAAATAGCTGTATGGCTAGGAGGTGAATGAGTGCCTACCCCTGCATGGCAGTTTATACAGAGTAAGGAGGGAACAAGGCTGCCCTATGGAGATGGAAGGAAGAATGTACAGAAATTCCCCAATTATTTTGCTAGCAGCCCTCTTTCAATGTTTGACCGTTCAGCACCTTTTCAACAAAACATGACAAATGACCTGTCCACACCAGAGCTACCTAAGCACGTTTCCTTCTTCTCCTGGCAAACCAGCAGGCAGGATCTGGCAACTGCCTGCTCTGCCATCACTCACAGCTACTGAAGCCCACCTGAGAGGGCGGAGGGTAAAGGGAGTACACAGCAAACCTTGAGGTGTTACTAAAACTTTTACAAAACTTTGGGATTGAAATTGTGTGATGGTTTTGTCCGTACGGAATTAGAGGAGCAGCTCATCTCAGCAGAAGGGCATGTGAGCTGGCTCTTTTGCTGCAGCACTTCCTTGCAATAAAATAGAATTGAATCAGATAAAAAATGACAAGGTTTTTACCAATTTGGTATGCAAGCCCTGTGAAACCAGAGCTGAGTGGAAAAGTAGGACTTATTCAACCTGCTGGGCAGCATTTTGTGCACCCTGTTAGTGGCAGCAGCTGAACTCCAGGGCATGGGCTATAGGAAATGTTCCCAGGGTTGTAGGAAGTGTTTCCAGGGCTGTAGGAAATGGTTTCAGGAGCATCCAAGAATTTTCTAAATGTCTGTCTAAAGGAGGCCCAGGCTGTTTTGCAGGCAGAAGGCTCAGTTCATGGCTGCATGAGGACATTTCTAGCATCTGAGAGGACGGTTTCAGGGCCACAGGGGTGATGATGGTCAGAGTTGACCACTGAGCAGGCAGAATGTCATTTTATTAGACATCCTTTTCCAACAAGAAACAGAAAAACGGCTGAAGGATCCAGTCAGATCAGTTTTGCCAGGTTGCCGTGTGTGGAGTGTCTGTGTATGCCATATCGCTGGACAGACCTTTGCCATCAACAATGATGCCAACATCATACACTGTTATTCCTAAGAAAAAGCACAGTGCATTGGCAGACCTAAAGCTGCACTCCTTGCACACACTCCTTGCACACTTAATGCTCCCAGTGACTGACCTGCTGGCCAGGTCCTGCCCTTCCCTGCCAGACTCTGGCCACTTCTTGTAGTTTTAAAATCCCATTTATTCTTACATTGCTTTTTTTCCCTTTTTCTGTTGCTATTCGTGGAGACTGACACATGGCAGGAGGAAATGGCTGTCAGTTCAGAGGCTGTTTGGTTGTAGGCCGTGTGTTATGGAGGGAGGAGAGTGACATGGCAGGGAAACATTATTTTCTGGGTTGTTTTCTTTTATTTCTCCAGAGAGAATGTTTTTTGAGGCTGTTATGACAGTAAGCAAAAGTCTCCAGGGAAAATGGCGGTTGTCAAGACAAATTAATTAAAAAAAAGAAAGGATTAAGCAATGAAGTCTGACCACCTTGTGCCAAAGTATTAAAGGAGAGATATATTGGGGAAATTAAGTCTGGAGTCCAGGGTGGGTCGGGACAGTCTACCCATTTGTGGTCTTGACTTCCTTGAGTTCCTTTTCTCTTCCAGATGGATATTTTGAGAAAGGTTAGGAGATTTTTGGGGAGGAGAGAGAAGATGGAGGGTGGGCTTGGAGGTGCATCTCACAAAACATCAGCTCTCTCAGAGTCAGGCATGGGGTGTGCGGCTCTGGGCAGTCCTTGGAGAGGGACAGGGCCCTCCTGGGGTGACTCATTTCATCTCGGGGTGGTTCCCAGGGCGGATGAGTGCCATTAGCTCCTGTGGGACTGTAGACCTGGATGAGACTGAGACCTAAGTCTGAGATGGACAAAGTGAGGTGTGTGAATCCTGGACTTATAATTATCCTGCACAGAGTGATTAACAGCATTCATGGATATGAAGAGAGAAGCTACTGCCCACGTATAGAAGATGATCTTCCCCCTGAAATATCAAATTATTAGGCAGTTGCGGATTAGTTATTCGTAACAGGCTGTCAAAGATCTCGTCTGAGCACAGCTTGAGGACAGGTATTTTTAGTCCTGTTGGAGTGTGCAGTTGTGTACCAGGACTGCCTTCACGGGGGAGCAAATGGCGTTGCAGAAGGTGGGTCTAAGATTTTACCCCCAGCCCAGGAGGGCTCAGTAGGATAAGCTCAACAGCCTAAGGGCTGACTGGCCTGGGTGTAGGGATGCAAGGAGCATGCCAGGCCAGTGGAAGGCATGAGCCAAGCTATGTATGGCAGTCAGCTTAGCTGCTCTTGTCAGCGAGACCATGCCTGGGGGAGCAGGTGAATTTTGACTGCAAATCCTGAGAAAGAGGGTTAGAGCAGCTTAAAGAAGGCACCTCATCAGAGCCTGACAATTTTCTTATTTCCAAAGGATCCTTCTTCAACGACACCTAAATATAACCCGGTAGCAGTGACAGGCTCGAAACCCTGAATATGGGCAGGCTTCAAGCTTCCCTGCCACCCTGCCTAATCCCTGGCTCGGGTGGCTTTCCTCTGGTTTGAATGCAGCTCCAAGAATACAACATATGCGTATGTGTCGGTGAGAAAGACAGGAGGCGAGCGACAAGCAGAGAGAAGAGAGACCTATCCAAGGATGGAGCAAATCGTAGCTGTCATCCCTGTCATCTGCTGGCACCAGACCGGGCTGATGGGAACAGGGCTCCCTTGGGTGATGGCTCTGCTACCCACGCCTCGCTATCAACAGCTTTTGGGTTCCCTCAGCTGGACAGCTTGGTGCTATACTGTGGTACCTCCTGAGCAGGCACGACCGCCCTTCTGCTACCATTGCACACAGCGCAGTGTGCCCTGAACAAGGGAGGAGATTGTGTGTCTGCTTGAGGTGGGTACCAAAACACTGAGATGTAGTGATCAGATCCTGCTGAACAGTGGGCAGCGTTTTCCTCCGTTTCAATATTTGCTCTGTGCCTGTCGAGAAAAGGAAGATTTTTATGATAATGAACACACACAGCAAAAAGCCTCCTATTCTTTCTCCTAAAGAAAGGAGCTCCTCTCTACCTTTTACTGTGGAGCATCACAGAGACGCTCCTTCCTCCGGTGGTCCCTTTCCAGAAGGCTCATCAATTTGTCTTTTGTACTTGGTGATGTTTCTGGCAAGTTTGGGATGGGAGTCACGTCTCAAGACAGGTTTGCTGGCACTGGAGATCTAGTATGTTGTTGGAAGGACTGGAGAGAGGCTGAAATGCCTTCATCAATAACATCTTTCACGTGAAGTAGCTTCCTGCTCTGCAGAGTCGTAGGCTCGAGTCAAGCAAAATCAGTTACTTGTTGTTCATCTACTTTTATTTCCTCCGTGTGGTTTGCTGCAGTCTTTCTTTACCCAGATGGTCAAATAAATTGCTGTCACTAAACAGGAGTCCCTGAACAGCAATTCCTAAACTCTTCCTGTTCTTTAACTGTTTAAAGAGAAAATATTTTACTTTCTTTATATTCTGCACGTTTGCTGGAATTGTTTTTCAGTTTCTCCCCTGGAACCCAGAGGATCCATAGGTATTTTTGTTTGTTTCGCCAGCCTTCAAGCTGCATGATCAGACTGCTCAGAAAGCTCTGCATCATCTTTATTTAAAAACTGTTACAAACTTTGATCTGTACTTGTTTACTGAGAGCCCCTCTGAGGATCCAGCCATGTCAGTGGAGGTATCTTGATAAGGTCCTGGGCTGATCAGCCAGAAAATGTTTAGATTGTCATTGTGTACTCTTATTTTTTTTTTTCATTTTGTTAATAACAGTTTATATCTAGCTTTATTAGCTTTGTATCTTCCAGGAGTTTTCTTGTGCTGGGCAATGTTAGAAGTTGACGTTGGCACATCTTTGGTCTGGGAAAACAAATCTTATTGACATTGATATAAAGCTCTGCTTGTCCAGGCTCGGCCATCAGGAAGGGCAGAAGGCAGTGCCCGGGGCCAGCACCGGCCGACGGGGGCTGTGAGCAAGCCCGAGCTCGGGAGGAGCCGGTCACCCATCTAAGTGTGGTGCTCAAGCCTGATGCTGGTTCGAGCCTGCATTTCTGTGCAGTGGAGAGAGAGTAGGAGTGTGGCCCTGGGAGAAAGCCAAGATATTGAAGCAGATTCTTGAAGGTGCTAGCCAGGATCTCTGCAGAAGGAAACTGCTACGATGGGGCTTATTTTACTGGTGTGAAAGAAATGGAGCTCTGCTCTTTTTTTCAACAGACTGGATTTCTCCAAATGATTTCCTGATTCATATAATGAGTTTTTTTCCTCCTAACAGAAAGGAGCAGGGCTATGACAGTTCTCTGGCCTTTCTGGCATGTTAAAATGACATTTTTGTGAATGAAATGTCCTGAAACAATTTGCTGTTTTTAATACTTCATTAAAACATCTACATAAGTTCATTTTAAGCATCTCAGAAAACATAGTAAAAAATATCAATGCTGGTGAATCTTAAATGCTGCAGAATGATAAAAAAATTTAAACTTTCTTTTCTTTGTGTGAAATGAATTTCCCTGTTCTTCAGCCAGCGCCAAAGCTGCGTGACCTGGGAGCACAGCACAAATTCTGTCTGCTTCCCTGCTGTGCAAAGGCACATCCAGGGTTTTCCAAACTTTCTCTTTGAAGGGACTTGTGTTGGTGGAAAGGGAAAATTTGATGAGTGGGTTGGGCTGGGGCTGGCAGTGGGGCTCTGGCTGCTGGGGCTCACCGTGGAGGGGAAGGGTGCCACAGCTGGAGGGTTTCATCCAGAGCACTCTGGGGCAGGGGCTCACGAAGGCAAAGCTGTGGGTCCTTCACCCTGAGCACAAACCCCTCGTGGAGTGATTGGCTGCTGTAACATTGGGTCTCAATCAAAACTTGCTAATGAGCTGTGAACGTTGGTCCTGTTTCTGCCTCTGTGAAAGGTACAGTTGCCAAGCTACATATTAAGGGAAACAGAAAGATAAGGGTCTGGGAAGCTTTAGTCTGAGGTTTCAAAACTGCGGCTTAATGATTAGCTTACCTGAGCACAGGAATATTAATTAACTATATATACTGTCTAGGCAAATAGGAAATATTTGGGGCTGTGCCTAAGGCCCGCAAACATTTCCAAAGCTATGAGATTACATGCAAAACTACTGAAAAAATCTCAGTGGGGTTGGGTGATATTCAGCTAGAACAGAGGCTGAATTTGGGAGATGGCAAATCCAGGGTCTAAGGAAAGGGCGAGGTTTTTGGTGACTGCCATTCGTCATGGAAACCTGTCTGATCTGCAGCAAGAAGCTTGTTGGATGCCTGTGGTCCCGAAGGCATCGTTTCAGTCATCTTCCCTTTCCAGCTGTCCTGTAGGATTGTTGTAAAACTGATTCACACAGGCTTTGGACAATATATAAGGATTTATTATTGCTATTAATTTATATTATTCTCTTAAACATTTTTCTGAGTTGCTGTAGGAGTGTTAAGTGCACTCTTGCAAAAGAAAAAGAGGAGATTCCTTCCCTGAAGAGCTTTCAGCACAGAAGGCAGACTGTCATTAGCAGTGCAGAGAAAAAAAAACCCTTCACAGAGAAGGAAGGGGAGGGCTGTGTTAGGAAATTGCCATCTGAAAAGCATTCAGGAAAGCAGGCTGATTTGCAGTAGCCCTGAATGATGGGTGCGGTACAGCGTCCTGGTCATGCTCCTTCTCCTCTGGTTCAGAACAGGAAGGTGACAACCCAGCGTATCCAGCAAGCCCTGCCGTTTTAGGCATGTGAGGCTTAGCAACTGCTGTGCATATGAAATGGTGATGGAAATGAAAAGAGCATCACTCCTAGCACTGCCTTCCTCCTGTCTGTGGGAGCCGATCATTGGAGGGAGGCTGTTGGCTCCCACCTCTTCCCCCTTCCCGCGGGCGTCCTGCAGACACAGGTGCTCCCCGTACACTATCCTCTGCACCCAGCATTGCTTCACCTCCCCAGTGGCACTTCACAGGTGTTTTCTGCTCTTCCCGCTGTCCTGTTTCCACATGCTGCTATGTTCCCCGCACGTAGTCCCTCCTGGAGATGGCTCTGGTACACGATGCCCTCACGACAGAGACTAAATAAATGACTCTTCTGGTAATCAGTCTGTAAGCATCTCAATACATCCAATGTTTTCTAGCTCTATCCTTGAGGCCTGTCTGTATGAAGGCATGAATACAGAAGCCTTAGCTGTATGAACTTCATTTGTCACCTGTGGTATCTCTTGCAGGAGTGAGAAGACCATCAGTGGTCTGAAGGGCAGCTCTTTCTACAAGCTCCCACTCTCCAGCAGAGCCTTCTCCAACACTTGGATGTGGCACCCATGTGGCTCTGTAAATATTCCACCTTATTCCCTCCTCTGGAAGGATCACACCTCATACACTGTAAGATTGGCTCCAGGGCTTAGGAGCCTTGCTGGCTTCTTTTCCCCTTCCTTCCTACACTTGACTCATCCACACACACGGACAATTTTCCATTAGTTTGGCTATTCCCACCAATGGCCGTAAGGCAATTCCTGTGCAAATGCCACCTTTCTACATAAGGATGCCATTGTAACAGCAAGAGACAGCAGGCCAGTCTCAAGAAGCAACCAGCTCGGTGGAAAACACTAACAGGGAAGGGGAAAAACCCCACCCCACCATATCAAACTAAAACCCAGTTTCACCAGCATTCCTCAAAACTCAGCCGCCCCTTCCTCAGAGACACTAATAGTTCAGAACAACCCAATAGGTAAAGGAGACACTGATACAGATTTGCTCAGAAACGGAGCTCATCAATAAAAAAGGGGAGAGCTTAGACAAAGAGAGAACGAGTCTGGTCTGCACACGTACATCCGCAGCAGCACTCCCCAGGGAGCTGTTCAGTAACGCCTTTCACTCTACCTACAGCCTTCAGTAGCTCTAGCTTCCACGCTCCCACCCTAAACAAGTGATTTTTTGTCCATCCTTCCCTCTCGTTTTCCTCCATCAGGGTATGGCCCTGCAGTGAGTGCCATGGGCCAGGTCAGCGGTGGGAGCACGGGGGATGCTGCGCGTGTCCTCGGCGCCGGGATGCTCAGGGCTGTCAGGGCTCAGGGTCATGCGGAGAGCCCTTTGCCTCCAACAGACCCTGGTGGCGTCAAATTTTCGGTGCAGGTGCCGCCTGCGTTTGGTATCTGCACCAACCGAGACACCTTCTTGGTGCTTAAATAATAATGATGGATTTCTGCGCTGGAGTGATAGCTGGTGTTGTGCGGCTGGGTTAATGTGTGTCAGCTGTCATCGTCCTTGTCAGCTGCTGCTGTCAGTGAGCGGCAGATAAGTAAATCTGTGATGATGAATATCCCGGAGAGAGCAGGGATTAAATATTTCATCACTTCAGACACTGAAACATCTCGTCATTTGGAGTGCTTTTCTAGCGGTCATGTCCTCTCAGATCACCCCAGCCCTGGGGAAGAGCAAAGGCTGCCTGGGTTTCTGAGACCACAGGGCAGGGGGTCTCCGGCAGCAAAGTCCCTGCAGCCAGGGAGAGCCACGCTGCTTCTTCTGTCCTGGCAAATTTAAAAATAAGCAGAAACTCAAGGAAAAAGAAAAATTTCCTTTTTTTCTGACATGCCTGACAAGGCAGTCGTGCAGAGCTGCAGCGGTTGGCGTTTACCTTGCTGACCCTCCACCGCTGACCAGGGACAGGAGGCCTAGCACCCATCTTGGGCTACCGCTGGGACACACTGCTGAGCACTCGGTGCCATGGACCGAGCATCTGCGGCGGTGCAGTGGCTCACTCCATGTGGGCAACATTATGGAAAGCATCAGCCATGGTTGTAGTTAAGTAAATGTGGTTGTCTTATGGCGTTCCCAAAGTGATGCGTCACTGAACCCTGGAGGTAAGCTTGGTGGTCATTCCTACAGCCCCTGCAGCACTGTGTGTCCCTCCTCTTTCTTCTGCAAGGTGTTTCTTAAAACCCATTGCTAGCTTATCGATTGCTTGGAGACAGGAAAAAATGCAGTCACTCAAATTTCTTCACTCTTCCGGGCTTCCCTGCTATTGCCTGTAAGAACTTTATATTGAAGGGATTTTCAGTGCAAAATACCAATTTGTTGAGACTGAAGTTTTCTCAGGTGCTTCTTGTTTTTATCACATCAAAGGAGTTATTCTAGGGGGATGTGCAAAATGAAAGAAAATGCTCTGATAAACAAGGTCTTGGTTACTTTGGAAACTGGCTCTTTTCCACTAACTACCTACAGAACCAAATAAAAATGAAAATGTCTCCTTTTTTGTTCCACACTAGAAGAGAGAGAAGACCCATCCTGTCAACACTGCTCATAAAATGAAGTCCTTGTTTTCCAGAAAGCCTTAATGAGCCACAAACCAGGGAGATGTACAAACAGGAGCTTCTGAAAAGTCTGTTTTCTTTCCTATTTACCTCACTTTTTCTGAGAGCTAGGGATTTTCTTTGCAATTATGAGGAACAGAAAGGTTTTGGTTTTTTTTTTGAAAGATGAGATTCAAGTGCAACATGTGATTCAGAGTTGGAACTTGGGAAAAAAAAATAGCATGAGCATTTGTGACATTTCTAAACCTTTAGGTAACTGCACAGGCATTTCACCTTCATCCTTTCCTCCTCTTTATATAATCTTATCTCCTTCCTTTGTTGTGCTTTCTATCTGGACAATAGATATGCAGCATTTTCTGTATGGGTATGTTCCTGTATAGATCTGTGGTTCCACTGAGACTGGTATCTGAGGATCAGTAGCTGGACCCCAGCAGAGGACAAGCGTTGAGGCTCTGCAGGTGGATCTTGCTGCTTCCTTATTATGTAAAGTGCCAAAATCAGTATTCATCTGCGCATTGCTAAGTAGCAGCATTTCTGCTTTTTTTCATGCAGGAAAAGTATAATTTGTGTTGTCGTCGTATATAAAAATAGCAAATTTTATGAGATGCATTTCCCTCAGGCCCCACAGAGTAGAATTTGTTCTGTAAAAAGAGACCAATGTGCTTTAATTGCTTGTTGTAGACTATTACCTGTTAAATTTGTCTGAAAGTGTGACACCGGCAAAAAACTTCTTTTCTGTTTTGCTTCCTTCTACTTTAGAGCTGTCAAATAACTTCAACATCTAAGGATAAAACATGACAGATGACTCAAATATGTGACAGGTCATAAAATATTGAATCTTCATGTTACCTGCTAATGTGGGTAAATCTTCTTTAATTTGGATTCCTAACTTCTGATTGTTATAACCCCAATTTAGGTTGCAGTCTAGAATTATGAAGTAATGAGTTTGGTCCCAGGAAATGCTAAAGCCTGTACATAAGGAATCAGTTTTACTTTCCTTAAAGTAGTGCTTTTTATCTAGACTCCCAGCCATGTTTTCTGTTACAATCTACATCTCCTGGAAACCCTTTTGGACCTTTCTGCTTCCTTTTTGACTCAGTGGAGCCAACTCAACTCCTAAGATCGTATGATAATGAGAAGCACTGTGGATGTATCAAGGACTTTTTTCCCAAGATAAGAATCTTCTCTTGATTACATATGAAATAAATAAATCATATTTACTAGATTATTTTTCAGGATTTTGGAATTTCCCTGGTTAAGCTTTTATTTTTCAGGCTTTTTAGGCAATTTTCAACTAGCAAAGACTCAGACTGGGCTTTCTTGTCTGGTCCTCTGCGAAAACAGGGTCTTTTTTGCCAAATGAAGGCAGCATTTGTTGGCTAGAGCTCAGTGTGTAAGGTCTTTTGGCAGAAAGAAGGAGATGCTGCCCTACTTGAACCTATCTTTCAAGCAAAATGCTGGAAAATAATGCTCTAAATTAGATTTGTAATCTCTGTTGAGCAGAGCTCATACAAGTTTAGGGGCCAGAAAAAAACATGGTGCTTCCACAGTGAAACAGCAGCAGCTGCCAGTCTCCTGACTTGAGTCTGTAGGAGCAGACCTGTGTCACATCTTCACTTCTAAAGCACTTCCCTGTCTGTGACTGAAAACTGCTCACAGGAAAGTTAACATTGTCCTTCCTAAAAGGAGCCCTTTCTAGTGTGGCGAGCGCCCTTTCTAGCCGTGTAACTGTGTGCTTTCAACGCAAAATTATCCAGGGCCAGAAGAGCCCCAGTGCAAGGACCTGTTGGACACTGGCAGATGTTCAGCCCTGAAAGTAGGTGGTCTTGGAGACTGCCATGATCTTTGCTGCTGTTGAGGGGGAGATCCCTGCTCTCCGTAACTCCCATGCCTGGGAAACCCACCGTCCCACAGGTGGCAAACCAGGGCCCTGCTCCGGGTGGGATGAATGGTGCAGGGGAGCAGACGTGAATTAGGCTATTTTATTGGAAGCTGAAGGACGTATCTTCTGTGTGGCTTGGGAGGGATAGGCAAGCTCTTCCATGATGCACCATGAAACTATTCCCAGGGCAGCTTAGAAGGTTATCTCTTTTCCACTTATATAAGCCAGTCTATTAAAAGACTTGAACCATCCTTGCAAGTCTTGTCTCTAGTATTTGCCATTGGGGCTACAATCTGAAAACACTATTTAGATAAACTGCCATGAAAATAAATGCAAAACTTGTTGGAAAGACATACTCTCAGAGTTGTGAACAGTGATTCACTGTCCAGCTGAAGGACTGCATTTATCAGAGTTTCATGGGAATCTGTCTTATGTCTGATATTGTTAAAATACTTTCATTAACCACTTTGAAAATGGAATAGAGGATCTCCAATGGAATAGAGGATCTCCTCTTCCATTTGCAGGAGGGGCTGCAAGTGTGTTGTAGGACAGAAACAGAACTCAGCATTTATAATGAATTAGAGAAATAACATGAAAAAATAGGACACAATTCAATAATGATATGTACATGGGCAGAAGAAGGAGATGTACAAAATATAAGTTAGGGACCAACTGATTGCATGAGTCCATGGGGCCTTTCTGTTGTGGAAAAAGACAAATGCCCTACCAGGATGTGTGAGCAGGAATATTATCTGCCAAGATGTGCAGTGACTCTACCAGGCTACTCAGCAAGGCCTCGGCTGCATGGTTGGCTTTTTGGCACTAGACTATGAGAGAGAAGTGGACCTACTGGGTAAAGACAAGAGCAGAGCAACAAGAGCGGTCAGAAGCCTTGGAAATCTTAATGTGAGACAAAATATGGGCAACTGAGCTGTTTAGCCTCGAGGAAAAGAGACTTATCGGACATAACGCTCTTAACTATGAAAAAAGCTGCTGCAAAAGGGAAGGGAATAAATCATGCTCTCTGGGAAGGTGACAAGTAATGGGCTTCAAGTGCAGTCATGAAAATTTCACTTAGACACTAAGAAAAGCCTGCCCGTCGGCCAGCAGAGCAGCTGCTGAGAGAGGAGGAGTGGGAGATGGCGATGCCGGGGGCCCCATGGTGGTCTCCCCACCAAAGTGTCCTCACTTGCTGCAGCCCGGCACAGCTGGAGGCACATTAAAACCTCATACTGCATCCACAGACGTCCAACAGGGAGAGAGGAAAAGAAAAAGGTACTGTCTCCATCTTGTACCCCTCGCCCCCGTAGGAGGTATGACAGCCCCTTGGAGATGCTGGACTGCAGAGGCTATTTGTAAGCCAGGGCTCAGGTGACAAGTGGTGACTTGCTGTTCGCAGTTTCCCCAGCTGGAGGGACTAACTTCCATAGGGACATCATGCTTTCTCCCCAGATGACTTACACAGAGGGCATTTCCACCGATCAGGGAAAGAAAGATTCCCCAGCCCTTATTTCTGTGCCAACTGTGTTGTCTATTTTTAACAGCAGGCTCCCATTAGCATTTGTTTGCTAAAAATAAACGTATTTCAAATGCAATTCATTATATAGCGCATTAGGGTAAAGGCAATTTATGCTTCAGTCAAGAAGAAATATTTTTAAGAGATAAATTGGTTCATGCAAATATCTGTGGCTGGCACTCAGTGGACGTGGTACCAGCAGAGACGCTGCTCTGACTTCTGTTGACTGATGGGATAGAGCACAAAATTCAGGAAGCTGTTGAGGAGCTCAGTGCAACATCCTATTTTAACTTAATTAAAAACATGACCACAATTATGTAAGAGAAAAATAAAAAGAGATGGGGGTGTGTGTTAGAAACAGTTCTGCCTTACAGCTGCAGCATAGCAGAATTGTAACAAATGGGCAGACATGGGTTTTGGGGAGGGGGTACTTTTTATTATATTGACAATAATGGCTTCCTAAAACCTAAACATGACTGCTTCTTGATCACAGAACAGGGAAACATTACAAGGGCATAATTTTGAATCAGAAAATGCCAGTGCATAAGGATTTTGAGTGGGTTTAGATGAGCTGCTGAGCCAGGAGCTGGATGGCGATCGCTGGTGAACCTGTCCTCCATGAATTGCCTAGTCTCCTTTTGAGTTTTTAAAAAATAATTTTAGCTGACAAAATGGTTTGTGGAAATAAAGTATTTCAAGCAAAACTTGCTACTTTTGATGGCACTTTTAGCAGGAGGATTTCTAGGGTATGTAAGGAATTACTGCTCGGAACCAAGGCTCAGAAGTAGGAGCTGAACCTGAGCCTCGCATACCACCCGCGAGTGCCCCTCTATCCTTCCCGTTATAATTCCCGTACCATAAATAAATAACAGACCATAAAAAGATGAAATCGACTCAGAGTCTTCAGGATATTTGGGGGAAAAGCAAAGCTTTCATTTTCCTCCAGTGCTAATGAGCAGGATGCAGCAGGTCCTGCAAAATCGGGACGGTCTGATTTTACCCACTAGAGGGGAGTGCGGTACCTAAAGTTACCAGCTCACTCACAGCAATACTGCTAATTTCAAAATAAGTGGCATTACTAAGAAAACTAATTAATGTTACTTGTAATGTAATTCAAAACAATGTAAAATTGGAATATGCCAGGAACTGTTATTAAATGTTCAAAATAAAAAAAATAACTTCTCAGATTTAGGATCCTTCATTGAACAATATTTTGAAGTTACCAGACTTTACTTAAAAAAAGATTAAAATCTACTAGCTTATCTGAAAAATGTGGGGTTTTTTTTCTATATTGTTTTGCAATGCACAGATGAAACACTTTAAATTAAAACACAGTCTGTTTAACCTCAGAAACTGGATCTATAAAATGCTCCTGATGCTTCACAGTAATTTGTGTTAAATCTGCAAAAGCCAACACCTTGCTGTCCAAAATAGTTTGGTGGCAGGATCCTTAGCTAATCATAAACACCTGAAACAAAACGCGAAGAGGGAGGTAAGAGCCCAGGTGTGCTTCCTACCTCAGATGTGCCGCTGGGGGAATCCCACAGCTGGTGGGACAAAGAAGACTCTGAACATGGGACGAAAGAAATCTCTGATTTCTTCTCACGGCCTCTTATCTACACCGTTTTGGCACTTCAGCAGTTTCCTGGTGCATGTTTCACCAGAAACATCCACCAAAGCAGCATAAGTTAAGGCACATCTGCAGTTATTGAGGTCTTAGATTCCAGGGATGGGGAATGTGTTAGCACTGGTGCCCACTGGCAAGGGAGCTGGTTTTGGGATGGGTGGTCCCAAGACTTGGGTTTGAAGCTCGCTGCTCATGCCACTAGGCTTTATTTTACAGAGCTTTATTTGCATTAGCTCTTACTGACTGACAAAGCATTAGTGGGAGATGCTGCCCTCCAGCTGAGATGCAGCCGTAGGTGGGGTGGGCTGCAACACCTCCCCTGCTGCTGTGATGATCCCATGGGGAGACCTGTTTGCACCCCTGCTCACCACTGCATCTCTCTGGCAACTCCAACATGTTGTTTCTTAGTGGCCTTTTACTGCAAATCCTTAAACTGAAATTGATATTTTCCATCTGCCAGTTCCCTGCTGTTATCTTGTCGCAATGTCACAGACTCAGAAAACGGCAGAGGTTGGCAGGGACCTCTGGGATATCTAGTCCTACCCCACTGCTCAGAGGAGGATCAGCTACAGCAGGCTGCTCAGGGCCGTGTCCAGTCAGGTTTTCAGTATCTCCAAGGTTGGAGACTCCACCACCTCTCTGGGCAGCCTGCTCCAGTGCTTGGCCATGCTCACCATAAAAAAGCTTTTCTTATGTTTAAATGGAATTTCCTGCATGTCAGTTTGTGCCTGTTGTGTCTTACACTGTCCCTGGGCACCACCAAGAAGATTCTGGTTATGTCTTCTTTACTGCCCCCCCATCAGGTATTTATACACACTGATAAGGTCCCACTTGAGCCTTCTCTCTTCCAGGCTGAGCAATCCCAGCTCTTTCAGCCTTTCCTCATAGGAGAGATGCTCCAGTCCCTTCATCATCAGTGGCCCTTCACTGGATTCTCTCCAGTATGTCCACACCTCTCTTGCACTGAGGAGCCCAACACAGGACATAACACTCCAGGTGTGGCCTCGCCAGTGCTAAGCAGAGATCCTGTGAACCTGCTTTGCTACAGGAACACATTGCTGGCTCATGGTCAGCTCGGTGTCCACTAGGACCCCAGGTCCTTTTCTACCAAGCTGCTTTCCAGCTGGGTGGCTCCCAACATATAGTTGTGCATGGGGTTGTTCCTCCTCAGGTACAGGACTTTGGGTTTTCCTGTGTTGAACTTCCTGAGGTTCCTGTCCACCCGTTTCTCCAGCCTGTTGAGGTCCCTCTGGATAGCAGCACAATCCTCTGGTGCATCAACCACTTCTCCCAGTTTTTTATCTGTCCCATCATCCAGCTGGACTTTGTGCCACTGATCACAGCCCTTTAAGCCTGGCAGTTCAGCCAGTTTTCAGTCCACCTCACTGTCTACTTATCTAGCCCACACTTCATCATCTAGTCTGTGAAGTTGTTATGGCAAACAGCGCCAAAAGCCCTGCTAAAGTCAAGATAAACAATGTCCACTGCTTTCCCCTTGACCACTGAGACAGTCATATCGCCGTACAAGTTTTTCAGGTTTGTCAGGTGTGATTTCCCCTCTGTACTTCCATGCTGACTACTTCCAATCACTTTCTTGTCCTTTGTGTTTGGAAATGGTTTCCAGGATTATTTGCTCCATCACCTCCCTGGTGACACTGCCATGTCTATAGTTCCCCACATCATCCTTCTTGGAGATAGGAGTGACACTGAATATCTTGTCTATGGTATGCCCAAAATGAAGGAAATTTTTTAATGACTTTTTTGATTCAGTCACTGAATAGGAAAATAATTTCCATGGTCACCTTGAATCCTGTGTTCAGTTTTGGGCCCCTCACTACAAGAAAGACATTCAGGTGCTGGAGCGTGTCCAAAGAAGAGCAACGAAGCTGGTGAAGGGTCTAGAGCACAAGTCTCATGAGGAGCGGCTGAGGGAACCGGGGTTGTTCAGCCTGGAGAAAAGGAGGCTCAGGGGAGACCATATTGCTCTCTACAACTACCTGAAAGGAGGTTGTAATGAGGTGGGTGTTGGTCTCTTCTCCCAGGTAACAAGTGATAGGACAAGAGGAAATGGCCTCAAATTGCACCAGGGGAGGTTTAGATTGGATATCAGGAAAAACTTCTTCACAGAAAGGGTTATCAGGCACGGGAACAGGCTGCCCAGGGAAGTGGTTGAGTCCCCATCCCTGGAGGTATTTAGAAGATGTGTAGACGTGGTGCTTAGGGACACGGTTTAGTGGTGGACTTGGCAGTGCTAGGTTAACAGTTGGACTTGATGATCTTAACGGTCTTTTCCAACCTAAATGATTCCATGACTCTATGATTCTTTGCTCCCTTTGCAGGTGACAGGCACTTTTCTCCCATTATTAAGGTTTTCTCTTCCTATAGCCATCACAAGTTTCAATCTCCTCTGTCCTCTTCTGCTTTCCCTTCTCTTCTTTTTTATTTCAAGAAGAGAAAAGGAGGGAGCACTGGCATCCCAAGTATTTATATGTAAATATTTTCTCTACTTTTGTCCTGATTTAGCAAAATTTGGAGTCCTGCAGGAGCAGGCAACAGATTGCCTTCTATTCCCATCAGGCATCCTCGCAGCTTCATTCCTGGCTAGCAAAGCAGTTTACAAGACCGATAGAAAACTGACATTCTTTTATCCCTGCTACAAAACTTGTTTCATAATTATGTGCCCTATTCTAAAATGTATATGCAGCCTTAATCCTCCTAATATGTAGGGTTTAATATGTATAAAAAGCCTGCTATGTACATCATCTCAGCACAGAATTTCAATTGCTAGAAAGGCTGAGACTGAATTAAGAAGGAAGCACTGTGCATGGCAATGAGCTCATTTTGACAGGCTGAATTAATTTTAAATAATAAGGAAGTAATTTCCATCTTACTAAATGCCTGCATTTTTCTGCAAAAATAAAACACTATAGTCAGAAAGATACTCTTGAGAAATGTCTCTCATAGAGATAAGTAAACCAGATAGCAATTAAAAAAGTAAATAAGTCATAATTACAATAGTAAAAGGTAGTATTAAGTATTAATGCACTTCAAGCCCGGCTGCTTTGATTGAGTTCTGCTTTATCTCATTAGCTGTATAATCAGAAAAATATCATCATCTGAAGATACATAGATTTAAGCACAGACAAATACCTTGAGCAGTTAGATATGGCTGTTGTGAGGGTGCAGTTACAACTGCCTGATGCCAAAGAAAAGATCATGAGAAAAAAGGGCATGGGAAGGTGTAGAGAAAGAGATCTCTACACCACCACCACCACTGTCCCCTGCCGTCCCAAAACTTAGAGGCCTGAAAATCAAATGTTGTCTGGATGGTTATGTGGGAGACATGGATTTCTTCTGTTGAAGCATGACCAAAAGAAGTGATGGTGCTTCCTGTGAGAATCATGAAACTGAAAGGGTAATGTTTGGCTCTCTCCTCTGGAAGGGAGGATTCACTCCTGTGCCGCAGGCCAGCTGGGAGAGTTTTACCACCACCAGGCTGGGAACACAACAGGGCACATGGCACTGCAGTGGCAGAGGTTTGCACCAGAGCCTCTGGGTCCACCCTTGGCACTAGACCGTAGTTTATTTAATGAACTATGCACAGGTAGGCCTTGGTAGATCCATGACCAGTGCTCCCATGCCCTGGGGAGGGCTGTAACTGCCAGACATCCTCCACATCTCTCCTTGACTACTGAATTATTTTCTGCACAGCATCAGTGGGGGGGGTCTAGGTCATGGGTGCCTGCGTTTGTGTGTGTTCGCCTCTTCCCTAGCATAGCCTCTGGGCTGGGGTGTAGGGCCCTCTCCCAGGATCTGGACAAAACAACCCCCTTTTTATCCAGCAGCGTGGTGGTTTGAACGTCCACCCAAGAGCTGGGAGATCCTGGCTCAGCTCTAATCCTTGCACTAGCTGCTTGACTGCAAAGTCTTCTACAAAATGCAGCTTGCTTTGTCCTGTAAGTGAAACTGGGAGAAAGGGAATAAAAAAGCAAGATCAAGGATGACATTGTAGCCTGGTTATGGGGACACTAAGCTGCTGAAAAGGTGATCTGACTTCCACTCTCTGCTCCCATTAATATTTAATAGTCATTAAATTAAAAGTCAGGGATGTGTAGGATTAACTACAGGTCAGCATCCTCATATCTGAATGAATGAGATAGTGTTAGTATGGATGGAAATAAGCTATTAGCAATGAGCACGGCCAATATGTCAGCTAACAGGCATAAATTTAAACGATTTAAATACTGTCCCTGAGAAACCAAAACAATGAAATGGCTGCTCCAGTACAGAGACCCTCACAAATCCTGCACCAGTGCTGAAACCTCCTCCAGCACAGATGCTCACTGAGAACTGAAACTGGCAAAAATCAGCCCTTTCTCTCTGTGGATTTGCTCAAGGGACTTGTGAGAGACTGACACTGCTGATCACTGAGAAAACAGAGAAAACAGCCGTAAACAGCTTTTCATGCACTCAAAAGCGGTGATCACAAGCCAGCAACCTTTAAAGGATGCTGTCACTGAGCCACCTGCATTGCCAGGAGAGCAGGCGAGTGCCTTGTGCAGGAGGATGCCGGGCTCTGGCCACACCAAGCCGTCAGGGCTCATTTTTAGTTTGCAGACTTTAAGTGGCTGATGGCCAGAGCCACAGCAGTATCCTCCTGCTCCCCTCTGGCCCTGCCTTGCCTCCGAGGCACAGAGGAGCCGCAGTCTGACTTCTCTGCTGCGGTTCCTGTTTCGGGTGCAACTTGGGAATGTCACTGATTGCGGCTGTTAGTGCAAGATTTCCTTGTCCTTTCCATGCTCATTAAAATGAAAAGCAGTCTAACCCCAAGCAACCTTTCCACGTCTGGAGGAACCACAGACTCTGATGGGCAGCTCGTCCCCTCATGCCCCAGCGGAGAGAGGCGGGCGTGTTTGCCATTGTGGTGGGTTGACCCTGGCTGGATGCCAGGTGCCCACCAAAGCCGCTCTATCGCTCCCCTCCTCAGCTGGACAGGGGAAAGAAAATATAATGAAAGGCTCATGGGTCAAGATAAGGACAGGGAGAGATCACTCAGCAATTACCGTCATGGGCAAAACAGACTCAACTTGGGGAAATTAACTTAATTTATTACCAATCAAATCAGAGTGGGGTAATGAGAAATAAAAACTAAATCTTAAAACACCTTTGCCCCATCCCTCCCTTCTTCCTGGGCTCAACTTCCCTCCCCATTTTCTCTACCTCTTCCCTGCCAGTGGCACAGGGGGATGGGGAATGGGGGTTGTGGTCAGTTCATCACATGTTGTCTCTGCCACTCCTTCCTCCTCAGGAGAGGACTCCTTACACTCTTCCCCTGCTCTAGCGTGGGGTCCCTCCTGTGGGAGACAGCCCTCCATGAACTTCTCCAACGTGAGTCCTTCCCACGAACTGCTCCAGCATGGGTCCCTTCCATGGGGCTCAGTCCCTCAGGAGCAGACTGCTCCAGTGTGGGTCCCCCACAGGGTCACAAGTCCTGCCAGCAAACCTGCTCCAGCGTGAGCTCCTCTCTCCATGGGGCCACAGGTCTTGCCAGGAGCCTGCACCAGCGTGGGCTTCCCACAGGGTCACAGCCTCCTTCGGGCACAGCCACCTGCTCTGGTGTGGGGTCCTCCACGGGCTGCAGGTGAATAACTGCTCCACCGTGGACCTCCATGGGCTGCAGGGGGACAGCCTGCCTCACCATGGTCTTCACCAAAGGCTGCAGGGGAATCTCTGCTGTGGTGCCTGGAGCACCTCCTCCCCTTCCTTCTTCACTGACCTTGGTGTCTGCAGAGATGTTTCTCTCACCTATTCTCACTCCTCTCTCTGGCTGCAGTTACCATTGCATGGTAACTTTTTCCCCTTCTTAAGTATAACTATGTTATCCCAGAGGTGCTACCACCATGGCTGATGGTCTCGGCCTTGGCCAGCGGCAGGTCGGTCTTGGAGCCGTCTGGCATTGGCTCTATGGGACATGGGGGAAGCTTCTAGCAGCTTCTCACAGCAGCCACCCCTGTAGCCCCTCCACTACCAAAACCTTGCCACGCAAACCCAATACAGCCATCCTCCCTTGCACAGGGAGGGCTTCCCACCAGCCGTGCGGTTTCCCTGTGCTGATGAGCAGAGAGGAGGAGGGTGGTCCTCCATGGAGGGATGCCTGCTGAATTTGATCAGGCAGCTCAGATCTCAAGCAGCTTCTTTTCCCACAGTTGCTAAGAAACCAAACCAGGCATCTCAGCTGCTGAAACAACTGTTTAATACATTTTTTCCCCCATTTGTCCATTCAGCTTGAAGCCTCTCAGGGCTTTCCTTGTGCTCCTTGTGGTGAAGAGCTGGGCAAGCATGACGCTGGGTGCGGGGAGAGTTTGTCCTCGGTAGCTTTTTCAGGAGGGTGTCAATTGCAAAGGTTGTCTCTATACGTGGCCATCAGGAAGTTCCCTACATTAAACTGTCTGCAGGAATCTCAGAGACACTTAGTCACAGGTGTTACTCAAGAACTCTTTCAGCTGCCCCTTACAGCCACTGTCGGCACGTCCACCTGAGTCACCAGCAGCTCCAGACATGACACTGATGAAACCTGTTGTCCAGCTCCTACTTTACATCAGTGTTTCAAATGACAGTCCGCCATCGCAGGCCTTTGCCGGCCTGGCTCTGGCTAGCATCTTGCCCACGGCCATCTGCAGGATGCCTGGAAGTAAGGACAGTGCTGATTGCCCTGCAGGGTTTTGGCTCTTCTTGCTGGAGAAGAGACCATATAGGCATCCCCATGGCTGAGAGCTGGGCAGCCAGGGAGCCAGCGAGGAACAAAACCCCACACAAGGTTATACCTGCCAGGAACATCACCCATGAGAAAACTCCCACCTGCATTTAGCTGCAATGACAGAAATGAATGAGAAAATGGACTTGGGCAAAGGGAAGGGAGCTGATCCCTGGTCAAGGCAGAGGTAGGTTTCCAGATCCACTTTTGCAGTAGCAGCAGAAGGCAATTGCCTCTGGTTGAATGCGACTGGAAGGCTGATAAAAACCCTCGGGGAATAACCTTCCCTGCATAAATGACTCTGGGAACTTTACTTCTTTATTTCTCCGTCATGTAAGGATTTTGCAAAGTTCAGCTGCATGCTCACAATTAATAATAGGTCCAACTCAGCAGAGACTTGTAGTGTCTTGGAAATGTCACCTATCAAGATACACAAATGAAGCTAAAACAACCTCAAAATATTAACTACTCTGTGTGTTTGCTAATGGTGCTGTGCTGACCGTGAGGGCTGGATCGCCGTTCTCAGCACAACACCTGTAAATTCTGCCAGTCTCCCGGTGGGCTCGGGTTGTTTTTATTAAGTGGTTACGTATTGTGCTTACCTCATGTGAAACCTCCTGTTTTCTGATGGAGCTGTGGCTCTGATAGAAAGTTACAACCTTTTATCCTGCAGCCTTGGTGGAAACTGGTTGTTGTATCAGCTCACATATTTTGTAACTCTGGCAAAAAAATCTGGGTGTTGTGCATGTTAGTAAAACGGAGATCTCTGCTGCACAAGAAGGAAGTGACACAGCGGTGGGAGCAAGAGTGACCTGGGCTGAGCTTTCGAACTAAGGATGTTCTGCTGAGCCAGCACTCCTGGGAGCTTCTGCTCTGTGATGGGGTGGCCTGACTGTAATTGTATAAATACTGTCATGAGATAAATACAGGGTCTGTGGGAGCCTGAGGGCATGCGAAGGGCCAGGTCCACAGCAGCTGGAGGAACCAGGGCAGCAGTGCTCCCTCCCCAGGCAACAGGCATTCCCCAGGCAGGTGGGAAAATGCAGCTTTCCCCTTTTATGTGTAAGGTCAGACCAGAGGTCTGCTCAGTCCGTACCTTTTTTCTGGCAGCAGCCAGCAGTGGATACCTAGGGCAGAGCAGAAGGACAGGGAAAGCCATAGAGGTGTTTTCCCAAAATATTGTACCATCCTCCAACAATTTGCAGCGTAGGGACTTTGGGAGCTCAACAGGCATCGTTGCATGCAAGGGCCTTGCAAGTCTTTCTTCCACGAATACATCCAGCTGTTTTGTGAACCCTTTTAGCATGCACAGTCTCAGAGGGGGATCTACAGGCGAGTGAAGTCCAGGTCACAGGACGTTGCTGCCTGCCTGGCCTGAAACCGCAGCCCACGGCTCTGTGTCAACCACTAAACCACCTTTCTCTCATGAGGGTGAATCAGCATTTACCTCACTTCTAACTCCCCAGCAGACAGCATTCACCCAGTCAGTCATTAATTTTTCAAGCATTGTGTGTGGCTTCAGATTTAAAAGGAAAAAAAGGCTGGTCCCTCAATCCCAACAGCATGGCAGAGAGGGAGACTTTCTGTGGATCATGGAAACAGTTTGCTGCACCTTCTGGTAGTGTCATTGATGGTGAGGAAAAACAGGAACACGAGGATTTCTGATTAGCTGGGTAAATGGCCAAGTTACCTAATTGGGTTCCTCTAGACAGCTGCTATCCTTAGCAAGAAACATGACTGTATAATTCTATAATGGCACAGTGTTTAGCAAATCCTGCCAAAGGAATATATGGTCCCTGTTTTTTTGTTCCTCTGAGCAAAATATTCATGTTTTTTCCAAGATGTTTCTATCAGACAATGTTTAAAAACATATTTGACTGACTGACTGGGTTTACTGTTCCCAAAAAGAGACTGGAATAAGTCTTCAGGATGCTATAATTAGAAAAGCAGCTCCTATCCCAATGGGTAGTAAGAGGAGACTGTCATACCCTGCACATCACTATGATGAAGTGTATTCAGCCAACTTGGATGATTTTTCGTGTTAAATTTTCTACCTGAGAAGTGACATTGGCTATTTACTGCACTAATATGAATCCCCAGGCCAGCACTGGCAAGTTAATACCTGGTTCATAGGCTTTTCAAGGGAGTCCGAGGACAACCTGTCCTTTTGTTCACGCAGGTAGTCAATAAATACTGCCTGTTGCCTTTCACACAACGTGCTCATCAAAGGTCATGTGAAGGAGACACTTTTTGTAGGACTCAGTAAACTTTAGCACTGTCAGTGATACAGTTACCTTTAAAGCTGATGAAAAGTTGTGCGCTTTTATAAGACTCTGGACCAAGATCGTGGAGAGACATTTATTATTAGGGGCATGTAAACTACAAATTAATTAAATTCTAAGCACGTGAATGGCGCATCATAATGTTTTATACAAGCTATAATTAATTAGACATAAAATGTACAAGCAATGCAGTTAAGTTACGACTTGCACATATTTTGCAACATTATTGAAAACCTATTACAAATGACTTGACAATCTTTGCTGCAGGATATAATGTCCATCATGGCTGACATTGGCAAAATGGAATTAGCCCTTTCAAACCCTCTAATTTTGGATGTAATTTTTGTAGCATCTTCATCTTACAAAAAAAAAAGTCCAAATATCCAGGCTCTAAAAACTTAACCCTTTAAGTCTAGTGCAGGGCACCCAAAATCACTAGGCACCTACAAGTACTCTGGGTCACAGACTTGAATGAATTACTCATGTGCATGCTTTCTTAAATCATCAGTATAAAATAGCTGTACTCTTTTTTGTTTATTAACTTTGATATGTAATTGAGAAGTCTATTCGCCACTCTACAGTGATCTATTTATTCACAACAAATTCTTCTTATTTAGAAATCTTTGTGACATCTCTGATCTTTCTAATCTGTTATGAATGTTGTCTTTAAGGAACCTGAAAATGCACATATTAATTACAAACTGCTTCAGAGGTGGCTGCTGTCAAGCAAATTATTTTTTGTAAATCAAAAAGCTGAAATAAGCTGCTCAGGGAACTTGTGTGGGTTACGGTAAATATTTTTAAGCCTCATATCCAGCTCAAGCACCATATACAATGTAGAGGTGAATGAATGTCCTGTGGATGGTGGGTAGTATGCTAAACTCTGCTCAGTAGAGTCTACTTGGACAGTATCTTGTGGTCACACTGTCACTTTCCTTATTTTTTCCCCTGGGAAAAAAAAATTCTGGACATAGACATCCTGAGACACTTTCCCTATCCAAATCTCATTCATAAATTCCTTTTCACTTTCCAGAGAGATCTTTTCCTCAACATGATTTTAATGTAATGCCAGGTCTTTTACAGGCATTTGAAATACTCTTCATTCCTAATAATTTAGAATGAAGGCAGGAAACATGCAGCAGCTGTGTCTCCCCCCAGAAAAGGATGTTTTCAACTCAGGATGAGCTGTAAGTCCCCTGCTACAAAAAAAAAAAAGGCAGATGAAGACTGACTCTGGTTGACTTTGAGGTAAGTTCAAGTGAGGCTAATTTGGAGCAGGAGCATGGCATGGTTTCTCCTCCAGCTGCCCCACACGTACTTTGCCTCCGCAGAGGACTATAGAGGAAGAGAATTATTGCATGTGTCTCATGAAGGCAATACCTCAACACCAGAGGAAGGAGTAGGTGAGAGACCAAAGGATGACTTGAAAATAGCACAGACAAGCCTGATTTCCTGAAAATGGCTCAAACCCATGGAAAACTTGAAGATCGGTACGGTTTGAAAGTCACTTTTGTGGCACTGTGGGAAGAGGTTTTGTGTTGCAAGAGGCCTGAGATGGGAGAAGGAGGCAGCATGAAGAGGAAAGGGAAATGGATAGTCTGGAGGAAAGGAGGAGATAAGCAGGAAAAGCCATAGGAGTAGTTTTATGGAAACTTTTGAAAGGTTGGACCACGAACCTAACAAAAAGGATGAAGGTGAAGCAGTGAAAGGATTTAGTGTGGTTTGCTAAGGAATTGAAGCAAGGAATCGATTTTAACTGTGACATTTTGAGGGAAGACAAGGTGAGCATCAAGAGGGCCAGAACAGAGAAGGTCGTGGATACTGAGGATGAAGCCATCAGGGCCTTACTGTGGGAACAAATAATAATAGATATTTTTGTAGGATGCTTTTGAAGGAATGTCAGCAGGATTAAATGACAACATCAGTCTGGAGAGAAGAGGGAAGACGGTGATAATGTTGAAAATAACACTGAGGGTGTGTGCTGCCTGGATGCAGAAGCTAATCGGTTTCCCAACTACAATCAAACAGGGTAGGCATGTGAGGTAAGATAGGGGGGTCAATTTTAGCTATAGCTATATAGTTAAATGAAACTGTCTGGAGAGTGGAGACCTGCCTACAGAAGAGGGAGGGGGTTATTTTAAAAAACAAAACAGGCAAAGATGGAAACTCTGGGGGAATGAAGGAAGCTTCCAGAAGTTGACATTGCTAAGGAGGAGATTTAGGAAGAGCATGGACAACAGCTGCATCAAAACAGGTAAGGGAAGAAGAGCGCAAAATAAACTTTGGCAGTATGAAGGACAGAGATGAGGGATGCAGGGAGAAGGCTAGGCTGTCTGAAAAGCTATCCAACAACCTGATTTTTAACCTGGTGCACCCCCCCACATACACGTACTCTTGCTCTGATCAGAAATGCTGCCTGGGCAGCATTTGAGGATTTTGGACATTTGCCCCAGAAGTTTAGCAGGTTGGAGGTGCACATGCGCGGATCGACCCACTGTGTGACACATGCTCACTCGGTCCAATCTGTATCGCACACCAATCCCTCCAATGAGTATGTGCCTGGGATGTGTCACACTTGGAGGTCGCAGTGCCCATGAACATGCCTGTATCCAGGAGAAACACACCCTTTCTCTGCTGTCTTAACAAGTGTCCCTTTCCCACGTATCAGAAGCAAATTTTACAAAACGAAGGGATTATGTGCTGGATATTGCACATATCATTGATAGTATGTATCTATGAACACCTGATCTCAACCAGGGACCATCTGATCCACTGATTTTTGGGTGGTTGGGTTTGTCATGTCCTTGAGTAAGGCATCTAAAGTCTGTCCTACAGGGATTATATGATATTCAGCCCGAGGTGAGCACGTTCCCCACAGAGATACGCTATTGATAGGGAGATGTAATGACTTAGATGAAATCATTACTTATCCTTCCAGTAAGTTGTGTCCTGATTTAGTAACATATTCCATTTGTAGATCATATTGTCTCCAGTGAGTCTGCTTTACAACAGCAGTGCAAACAAATTAAACAAAGTTTTGATATGCTTTTATCAAAGATTTGTCCCTAGTGTCCTTTGATTTACTTCTTGAGATCTCCTCTGGCATGAACTGGATGGAAGCAATATTTTCTCCCCCTCAAAGTTGATCTGAGCTCAAGCACCTCTAAGAATATATGAGCTCTGCCTTCAGAGCTGGCTTCAGGCATTCTGGAGAATGACTGCCCTCCCCTTAATATATAACAGGCTGAAGATAGCCGTATGTCTTCATTTCAGTGAAATTGCTTTTTTGCTGCATTTCCTTGGCAACCAGATGGTGGTGCTCTGTGTGTCCTGAGCCAATACCAAAATGCAAAAAAAGGGAGCTACAGAGGTACATGCTCTCCTTGCCTTTAACCACTCTTCCCTCTTGAGTGAGGACCAAAATTGACGACAGATCTGATTTGCTAGCAGGGAAAGATTCTTGCATTTTGCAATTTTTGTAATTGAGTCACAGAGGTTAGAGATGGGAATAACCTATTAATTACCCTTTATACCACTCCAAGTCTGTTGAAAATGGTTCTCTACAGCAGGAGGTATGGTTTCCAGTGCACATTTTGATATGAAACAGAAATCTGGTACGGGAAAAGAACTGGTTCCACGGGCACCAGTATAGAGTCTTTTATGTCTCTAGTCTTTCAGAGGAACATTTTCTGCTGAAAATGCTGTGATTAAGAAGATGAGCAGTTGAGGTCTCATGGTGCTAGCATGATTGTCAATAGGACTATGAAAGGGAAATATATCTTAAGAAATACGAAAATGCTCTTAAAGATGAGCATGTTGAATGACTGGAAAATCCAAAATAGCTGTTCATCAGGAAGACAGGTAAAGCGGTGTGTGCAACAGCATCAGCCAGTTCTAGCTCAACTCATGTATAATAACTTGCCAGGTTAATATATTGTCAGGTTTTAAAATGCTACTGACCTGTCTGTTTCTGCCTGTTAAATTCTTTGGGTAGTCTGAATGCAGAGAAGGGATATCACTTGCTGCCATTATAAAGGAAGCCATCGATATACAGCAAATGCAACCCTTAAGACAGCAGATAACTTCTGATGCTTTGGCTATGTTTGATGAGTGGTTCAGCCCTGGTTCCCAAGCACTGTGGTTCCCATGGGACTGACAGCACCCACCCGACACAGGAGTCCCTGTGGTAGGGCAGGCTTTGGGGTTGCAGACACCAGCACAGCCAGAACACATGGGGTTCAGACACAAGCCCAGCCAAACTGACTTCCATAGTGAGGGTGGAGAGGGACCCTGATCTTGCCTATGAACAGCCCCAAGATCTTTGTCCTTCTTCAGATTTTCATGGTCCACCTGGTGGCTGTTTGCCATAGGAAAAGGTTGGCATTTTGGGGACTCATGATGCAGAAGGGTTGGCCAGGCCTAGTGAAGGATTATAACTGTGTTCTGCTGAAGGAAGGAAAGCTTGAGGTTGGCTGAGCTTTTCAATGTCTTTGATAAAGACTACAATTTCACACATTGGGAAGTTGGATAGTCTTTGGGCAAGGGAGGCACTGGTATTCCACTGGGCAGATTTCATTTTCCCAGCTGTCCCATGGGCTTTCAGGAGCAAGTCGGTCTGTGGCCCTCAGCCAGCAAAGCACTTAGATGGGACCGTACCTCTCAGTCCATTGATCATCCTGCTGAATTCTTTAGGGCTCCTTATGCACTTCCAGGAAACAATGTGCTTTGCTGGGCTGGGTCCAGTGTCTCTCTCATGTCCCCATTTGTGTAAAGCTCTTTTACATCCCTTGAAACCATATTAATATGCTGGATGGGCTGTGGACACTGCCCGGGACTGCACTGCTTGCTTGAGTCATAACCACACTTTCAAAAATGAATGAGTAGAGTATGCTTTTGCTTAAAGTTAAAAAGCACCTTTCTTTTGGGTTGCAAGCAATATGAGCATCAGGAAAAGGAGAGCTATGCCTACACACTGTTCCGGTGATAAAAACATGTACTCTTGTTTACTCCCTGAATAATAAGACTCTGAGGTCAAAGTTGGCAATGCTGGAGGGGATCAGCACATGGCTGAAAACAGCAGGTGGGAACAGAGGAAGATATGGTGTGTTACCTTTTTTTTTATGGATGGATCCCAGATCCCCAAAGGTGGCACCGCAACAGCAGCTTGAGCAAGCATGACAGGATGGGTCAAGTGGAAATGTTGGGATAGAAGACGTTGTGCAGATGACAGAGACCAGCATAAGTATCTAGCAGCAAAAAACTGCCAGGGATTAAGGCATGAGACAAGAAATGTTCTGATGAGGGCATGCCTAGCTCTAAGGAACAGAGGAAACCAAACAGTAGGCAAGTGAGCAGGACAGTAATAATTTCAGAGAGCATTGGCTTTTGCTTAATGTTGCTGTTGGGCAGATGAAGAGGTAGGCAGTAGCAGTGTTGACAGATTCACGGACAGCCAGTGTCACTGTGAGGAGCTGTGTCCCTGCCTGGGAAGCGCAGAGGGTGTCATGGTAAATCCCAAGGCATATGTTCCTGTTACTGAAAGACTGCAGAGAGAAGCCACCTGGGAGAGATGTTGGAAACCAGTCTCCTAATCTGACATAGTCAGAGATGTGTGTTGCTGAAGGTTGAATGAAATGGTAGGAGACCATTTTGATCAGTGATGGCAGTCTGTGAATAATTTTCTAAGGATTTAACCTTCACACCAGAAGGACAGGATGTCATCCAAAGGGACCTGGACAGGCTGGAGAGGTGGGCCTGTGAGAACCTCATGAGGTTCAACAAGGCCAACTGCAAGGTCCTGCACCTGCATCGGGGCAACCCCCGATATCAATACAGGCTGGGGGATGAGTGGATTGAGAGCAGCCCTGCGGAGAAGGACTTGGGGGTACTGGTGGATGAAAAGCTGGACATGAGCCAACAGTGTGCGCTTGTAGCCCAGAAGGCCAACCGTACCCTGGGCTGCATCAAAAGAAGCGTGGAGGGAGGTGATTCTGCCCCTCTACTCGGCTCTGGTGAGACCCCACCTGGAGTACTGCGTCCAGCTCTGGAGCCCTCAGCACAAAAAGGACATGGACCTGTTGGAACGGGTCCAAAGAGGGCCACGAAAATGATCCAAGGGCTGGAGCACCTCTCCTACGAGGACAGGCTGAGAGAGTTGGGGCTGTTCAGCCTGGAGAAGAGAAGGCTGCAGGGAGACCTTATTGCGGCCTTTCATACTTAAAGGGGGCCTATAGGAAAGATGGGGACAGTCTTTTTAGCAAGGCCTGTTGTGACAGGACAAGGGGTAATGGTTTTAAACTAAAGGAGGGGAGATTTAGACTGGATATAAGGAAGAAACTAGAACAGGTTTCCCAGAGAGGTAGTGGAGGCCCCACCCCTGGAAACATTCAAGGTCAGGTTGGATGGGGCTCTGAGCAACCTGATCTAGTTAAAGATGTCCCTGCTCACTGCAGGGGGGTTGGACTGGATGACCTCTAAAGGTCCCTTCCAACCCAAAGCATTCTATGATTCTATGTGAGGGATAAAACTGCACTGTAGGTCATAGAAAAACTACTCCTGTCATTTGCTTAGAATGACGTAACTGGAGAAGGTAACTGTGTCGCAGGATTTGGTGAAGGATGAATGCTCTTAGGCTCAAAGAGGAAGCCAGCCAAGACAACAGGGTTTGCAGAGGAACACATGAAAGCATGATCCATCGGGCCACGATGGCTGGCTCTGTGGACACTGCTGGAGTTGGCTGACTATGTAATATTGGTCTGTTCTTACGCTAACAGGCAAAAGCAGTGTGCAGTGGACTTACACCCTTGTGTGTACGTGTGCAAGAGGGAGATAGTGACATTCAACAGTCTGCAGTGGTTCTTCAGGTCTGTCCTCTCTTACCGGCAAATTTATTCCCTGGTGTCAGCTACTTATACGTGCATGCAATTTAGAGTGGTAATTAAATTTTGTGACTGAGGCTGTTAACATCATTTAAAATAACAGAATCATACAAAAACATGGCAGGAGAGAACTTCAAGAGGTCATGCAGACCGCTTCTTGTCCCAAGGTAGGCTAATTGCCCCAGTGTCACTTCTGATGTGTTCGAATAATTTGTCCCTAAGGCTCTCCAACACTGGAAGCTCACAGTACCCTTAGGGAATTGTTTCCTCTGCTTCACTCTCCCCACTGCTGAAAAGGCTGTGGGATTTTTGTTCATCATATCTGATTTGAATATTTCTTTCTGGAATTTAAAACATGGACACAGGTGCTATTATCCACATATGGGCATTGAAAACCAAAAATACTCTCATTTATGGACTGCTCCCTCACACTTGTAAAATAAGAGAACTGAGTTGGAGGCATTCCTGCCATGCAGGGGAAATCAGTGTGGAAACCGGGCTTCTTCCAGCGGCGCTGGGCTGATGCAGAAACGAGACAGAGATGGCCGAGTAAGGAGATCTGCGTGAAACACCCAGATTACACAAATGAATAGGCTGAAACATTGCATGGCTCAGCAGTTCTCTGCCAGATACGGGTGTCTGAGAGGCGGCTGGTTGCAGCAATCCTGCAATGGGTGTTTGAGACTTGAGAGGAGGGAGGCGGCAACCAGGGGAATTAGCCCGATTCAGTGAATCTGAACTTTGGACTAAGAGTAGTTTAGGGGAAGAAAATGGGAGTAAAAATGCTTAATTGCGTGCTTTGGGAGGATGGACTATTTCTTATCACAGTGGCACAGTGCAGCAAGACTCAAAGGCAAATTCAGGATCCTTAAGTGGTGCTAGAGACAGATCTGTGAGTTGGCTCCTATCAAAAATGTTCTGTGGGACATTGATGTACCACACACAACAACTGTGGGTAGATGTTGGATATTGTTTTGTTTTGCTGTGCAGGATGGGGGAAGGTGGGTCTCCTGCCAGCAAGGGGAGGAGGTGGGAAGTTGTGGGGTGGCCCAGCTCTGCATTTTTGTCATGGCTCCAGCTTCCCTGAGGAGGCACATTTCTTGGGGAGCGAAGGGGCCGAGCTGAAGAAGGAGCACAGTGACTTTTTGGCAGGCAGGAACAGAGATCTGCGGTGCTCCTGCCTCGAGGCCTTGGTTGAGTCTCAGAGGCTCTGACTGCTGGCGGGAACTCACCAAGGAGAAGGAGGCAGGGAAATCACAAACCCGTTATTGATCACTTTCTTTTCTGCAACCCATCCCCAGCACTAACCATATTTGAAAATACAGCTTTTAGGCTTCTTTTGCAATGGTTTCAAAAAACAATCTGACATCTGTAGAGACTTATTTTGCCAGCCCTATTTTTCCCTAGCTTTGAGTTCACCATTGATGTTAATTAGGACTTCCTTAGCCTCGTTAGCCTGGTGCTTTCCTTTGTTACTGAGAACAGCGAAGGTGACCTTGCTCGCCGGGTGGATTTTCTCAGCTCTGACAGTCTAATCATTAATGTCTTAGGAATAGAAGTAGGGATCTTACATGGGAAACTTGAGAAAAGCTATAAAAACATCACGCAGACAGCTGTCAGTGTCAGCTGGCATAGCTCCAATAATTCAAAAGTAGATACATTTCTGATAAGTCATCCTGTTCTCACACAACACATGCTGTAACTCCACATGTATTACACGTATTGGGTGCAATGGAGTGAAGTGATATTTTTGTTGCATGATAAGAAAATACAACAAATACCTACACATGTAGCTCAGTTGCAAGCGGGTTAAATGCGCATACTGAGAGTAATAACCAGCATCTGATAATCTCCATTTTATTATCCAGAAAAGTGGAACAGTGACCAGCGCACTGATCTCCGGTGATCTGGTTTCAAATGATAGCTTACAGTATAGCAAAAGCTATTTTGATGGCTTCACTCTACTCCCTACCTGTACAGGCACGAAATTATAGAATCATTTAAGTAGGAAGGGACTTCTGGAGGTCATGTATTCCAATTCCCTGCTCAAAGCAGGTCCAACTAGAGCAGGTTGCTCGGGGTCATGTCCAGTCAAGTTCTGAGCATCTCCAAGGATGGAGATGACACTACCTCACTGGGCAACCTGGTCAATATTTGACCATCCTCATGACAAAAAACCACAGTGCGCTTAAAATATGAGTGGCAATCCCAGGTGAACAGAAACCCAGGCAGGATAACTGAGTTCTGCCTCCCAATACTAGGCAGCACCAGAAGACCTGTGTGGGTAAGTATGTTTCAAGATGCTGTGATTGGTCTCACCTTCATAAGCCTTACATACACTAAGATTAAAAGAAGTCTATAAACACAGAGAAACATCATATTTGCCCATAGTAGTCTTTTTTAAACAGAGTACTGTGAAAACATAACATTTTTAATTCCAATGCGTCATCTGTCACACGAAGTAAGAGTTTGACAACAGAAGAGTCGTCATGAAGCGTTCACATTGCAAAGGCACAGATGTGGGTAGCAGAGCCGTATGCAGCAGCCAGCTGCACTAGTACCAGGCTTGACTTCTAGAAAAAGCAAACTGGGAGCTGCTGCTTTCCACCGGCAAGCACAGAAGAAGTGTCGATACTGCTTCTGACCCATTTGAATTGCACACTTCAACATTTCTACAGTGGATTTCTAAACAGCCATATCCAATGGGGCTCTGATCCTTGCAGGTACTTCTGAACGTTACTTAAGAATAACATACACAGCTTGCAGATTTGCCACTAGCAGCTGCCACAAGCTACTGAAAAAGGCAGATTATTAAGACTATACAAAACCAAAGCTGGGAATATAATATCAAACGAAATGCTTACATGTTGCCGAACATGCTGCCTAACATCAGAAACACGAGACAACAGCAGAAAGCCATGCAATGTATTTTGGCAGAAGCGCGCAAACATTTCACAGCTTGGCCCCTGGATGCCATGCTCACACTTACATTAGTCTGTGTCATACTACCTTAATTTGTTTTAAGCATTTCCATCATCTGTGAGGTAGGGAGGGAAAAACAGAATAGTTAAGGTATAATCAAATGAGATCTTGCACATTGTAGTATAATTTGTAAACAATCTCATTATTGGCTGTAGTGTGGAGGGTGTGAATGGTTTGGGTTTCTGTCTCAATTTATCCAGACAGGGAACTTTCTGAAAAACAGGTGAGTGATTCAATGGGTTACTAAGGAGGTAGATGAAAAAAATAGTATTAACAGAGGAGAAACAGTGACAGAACATAAATAAACGCATAAAAAACCAAAGAATTTTTGTGTCTTACTGCATTTTTTTGCTGTCATGAAAGAATCAAAACTCCCAGTAACATCGTTTGATCAGTGGGCAATTTTAAGCCCTATGTTAATCTTGCTACTTCAAAAATATTTGAATAAAGATGCAAAATTAAAAAACAAACAGGCACAAATCAGATCAAAGATAAAACTACATGCGTTATCATCTCAGTATGTACAGTTCTACAGAAGTCTTTCTTCTAGATGAGAAATTACAGTCATAAAATAAAAATAATACATCTAGATCTTGTTGATACATTGCTCATCATTTTTGATTATACTTCCAGAATCACAGGTACCCTTTGAAAGACCCAGCCTACCAAATCCTTATATGCACAAACCCTCCTAATGACTTAGATTTTAAGGGCAGCCATGCATTGTGCTTTTAATTATGCACCCACAGAAGCCTGCTATGGTGAGATCTTGCACCCACGATGCCCTGAAAAGCCCAGGGGAACATAAAGATACTTTGGATCTCAGAGGACTGTATCTTCAGTCACCTACTCCTATAATTTATTGTGAATTTACAGTGCTTTGTTTAAGTGTATAAACCTTTCATGTCTGATGAGGACAGATACTAAAAGTCATCTACAGCTGAAGGATTTGTATCAAGAAAAAAATGTGTACTTGCACATCTATATATTATACTGCTAAACAGCTAAAAATCCATAACAACATGGAAGAAACAAGAGTCTCTCCTGAGGGAGTGGCAAAGTAATCAATTGGCCTAAACTTCTGCTATTCGAGAGGAGCCTCAAAGGAGATGCTAAAATAGATAGAGTTTGAGACACAATCATTTCTTAACTAAGAACATAGACCAATGGTTCCACTATCGCTTGAAAACTGTTTTGAAAAGAATTTAAGAACTTTTAAGTGCATTTGACATATAAATCACAAATAGCCAAATTGACATTAGAGTTGTATTTTCTAGCTGGGTCTAATGCAGAAGATCTGTAAAATACAGCAGAGAAGTTAGACACAGTAGCTGGAAATATCTAAATGCATTGATTAAATGATAGGCATGTCCCTGGTGAAAATAATCAATGTATTAACTTTCCTAAAGATTCGCAGTAGGCAGTAAGAAAAAAAAAATGTATGTGTGTGGTATATTTTTTTTTTTTAAAGAATTTGCTGGATTTCTGTCTGTCTTGGAAACTGTGACTGTTTATATACTGGCACGGGAGTGCCTCCATTGGCTTGTCTCCTACCATTATATCGGCAACAAAACATGTAACACACAGAGGTGCTAAAGGATATGCACACTGGTTGAGTACTGAGATACAAAGCAAAGCAGCTGTGTCCTTTATAATGTTGGAAAAAATGAAGTAAAATAGCTTATTAAACAAGTGATATTGACATAATTTTTCTTTTTCCCTATTTTATTTTGATCATTCTGCATTGCGAGAACCAACGATCAGGAATTTGTGGCGATGTAATTGTGCTTGGCTCCCTGCCTCCCTCTGGCACATCCCGGTGAAGTGGAGCCAATGCTGTTTCGTGCAGATTAGGCGGCAGTCGTTACAATTCAGCAGCATTACACCAATTGGATACACTTGGGAAATATCCTAGGAAAACCGAGACCCTATTCAAGCCCTGACAAAGGCTCCCATGCTCCCCATGCTCTGCCTTTCCCCAGACACATGAGCTTTCCCTAGGATCGCCCGAGGATGTCCCTGCCTGTCCTGCCCCTCTGGACACTCTGGCTGTGCAGCTGCCGAGGGACATGGGATGTGCAGTCCCACCCCTGGGATGATGTGGAGAAGACCCAGGGGAGCTCGGGTGCTTATTGCCTGTCCCATGGGCCTTGGTTTAGGCTTACCATCCCCATGGAGATGAAGGTTTAGTTATCACCCAGTTAGGGTAAAACATACATAAGTAGAGCCAATCTTACCGCTCGAGTCTCCTGGGGGATTTGCACAGGTTTATTGTCCTGGGCAATGTCTCCTCTCTGCAGGAGACTCTCCTGCCGCCCTCTTAGTTAGGTCAAGGACTGTTTCCCCTCCATACGTATGTAAGTATCATGTAGCCACAGTAGGAATAATTTCTGGCCCTTAACTGGTTAATAAACAATGTTTTCCTTTGGTCAGAGGTAAAACTCTTGACCTTCCTTGAGTTCGTCCTTGGCATCTTTCATCAAGGGATGTATCTTTCACTGAGCCTTACTTTCTGCATCAGTCTGTACTCCAAAATGCACATACAATATAGGTTTCTAAGCAGGTTAAGTGTATATACCTGAACAAGTCCAGTCATGGAAACAATCCAGCACTTGGTGGTGAACTGGGAAGACTGATTCCCAACCTCTTTTCTTCGTAAACCGTGACAATGTACATAAGATACTGGCAGGCCTGGGGCCATCTGGGGATGTGCCTACACCCACGTTCCAGTTGGGATCAGAAGAACGTTTCTGAGGTGAATTTCCCATTTACTGTGCTTGTTCCAGCTGATAATGGGCAACTGTGGGGCCAAGCAGGAGCTCAGCTGGAATAATGTCCTCTCTCCACCACACCGCTGGCATGGACATCGGGCCGCCGGCACAAGCTGTTTCGCCCCACAGCGCTGCTCCTACTGTTAACGTAGACGTTGCCTGAGTGAATCCTGCTGGCTTGATTGATCCTGTTTAAATCAATGCGATTGTTTGTACGAGCAAAGTTGATAGATCTGGCCCTAAGTGACATTTACTCCACCATATTATTTGGCATATAAATCAGCTGTTTTGGGCAGCAGTAACTGTTTTGTTACCACTGTGAATTTAGGAAAAAATCTATTAAAGTCACTGAAGAAAGTCCATATTTACAGTGGAATAACTGATGTTAACACTTGACTGGTTTTATTTAGATGTGTGGAGCAGCCTTGCTCTGGAGCTAGTTTAAAGGGAATCTTCTGTCTTTTGGGATTCTTGAATTTAGGGCTATAGAAAGAAGTAATCAAGTTTGTTATAATCCCTTTCTTCCAAAATATCATATACATGGGTGAATTATACATTTGGTTACATAGTTGTAAATCTGCATGTTGCTGTTTGTACCCAGTGACAAAATATTCTTTTAGCTTTTTTAATGGTTACAGTAAAATTCTCTGTGATGTATTTGCAAGTAGTAATTTTCATCTAGAGATATGGATGACATCTTGCCTATGGCAATGAACAGGTTTTAATACAACAATAAAGCATGCCCTGTCTTCTTAATTAGTCTCCATTGATTAAACATGCAGATTATTTACAAAAAGCCTAACGCTATGGAAAGGAAGACTAACTAACATAATGGCTGTATTCCCAGGATCACATGCAATTCATCTTTACTAAGCTAGCTGAACCTCTATAATCTCAAGACATTTATGAAATAATAGGGAGAAAGCTTTAGGTTAAGCATATTTAGTATAAAAAGTATTTGTTTAATTTGTTTCTTAAGACGAAATTCTCCTGTTCTTGAGGGAAAAGGAAAGCGCTTGCTGAGTTAAAGCCACAGACGTCTTGCAGTAAGATGTAAGAAGCCTTCTCAGATCACTAATGGAAACAATCTTTATGATGCTGAGATTTTGTAGCTTATAATTAAACATCACAGTCCAGCCCCTGTAACCTGCATCATCCTCATATGCCCTATTTTACACATCACAGCAATTAGTGAAGCATATAGTATATATTTAGATGAAGGCTTTCTGTCAGGAGCTGGTGATGTAGTGACTCAGCAAGGCATCATCAGAAGGCATTTGCCAGTGCTAGGGCTTTGTACACCTCTGTGGGGGCTAGGCCTGTCAGATTAATACAAGGGGCTATTTTTATAACATCCAGAAAGTTTCTGCTGTACATCAAACTGCACTAGCTGCTTATTTTAGATGACAGCAATTCATACATTTTTCTTGAACAATACAGTCTTTAGCACTTTTTGGGTATGTACATCTCCTAAAACTTTCCTCTGAAGCATTTTGTAGAAGAAGGGCTTCCAAATTGAGATCATCAGAGACATTTTCATCAGACACTTCAAACGGACCAGCGAATTAACAGCCCACGTACCAAAGGTGAGTAGCAGTCATGGCGACAGGCTGCGTGCGTATTGGGGAGTACTCTGAGAGCATAATTCGGGACAACATGATCATCTGGATTCGCGCCCTGCTCTCTACTGCCAAGTTGGGGTTCGGCCCTGGGCAGTGCTGAATGCCTCTTGAAAGAGGCCATGTTCTTCAGCCGATCTGGTCTTTTATTTATTGTGTTCTTTTTTCCTCCCAGCAATGGAAATCTCACCCTCCTTCCCATCCACTCAGTTGTTTTCATTCTGGAAAATAAGTTGCCTGAAAGCCGTTGTTTTCCCTGCGGGCGTTGATGCTGGATCACATGAATGCGACATGCACAGCCTGGCGCTAGTGGAGGGGCTGTGCTTTACTTTCTCTTGGCTGCCCTTAAATCTGCCGATAGTGTTTGGAGGGTTAGTCTGAGCCCATGAACTGAGCATTTCGTGCTGACTCATGTCTTCTTCCATGTCCCTGAGCTGACGGGGCAGATCCTCACTGTGAATGTGTGAAGCAGTGGAAGACACCCATGAGATCCCAGCTGTGTCCCCAAGGTCAGAATCAAGGAGTTCAAGCAACTTCTAGAGAGATAATGGAAATTACCACTGAAGCCAGGTAATTTCACCAAAGACGTTGTCATTAACACTTGGCTTTCACAATGTGCTCTTTGTGTGTGTAAATCTCAGAAGGATATTGTCAAGGAGGTCACTGTTATTAATTCTAATGGCACAGTGAAGTGACTTGGAAAAGGTGACACTGGAGACAACAAAGGCACTGAAATAGAAGTGGGCTTTTCTGAGTCATGGCCTGACTCTCAGCCCTCCTCGCTCCTGCTGCCTCAATGCCACCGGAGCTGCCCTCCCTCGCTCCCGTTCCCTGTTGCCCTTCTGCAGTCCCATATCAGCTGCCCATCCTTGCTCACCAAAGCACTTACCAAAGTGCGTTAACTGGCGTATGCTCCCAGGTCTCGGTTGACAAAATGTAGCTGTGTCTGCACTTGTCTAAATGGGGATGGATTAATCACGTGCTTAAAAGCTTTGCTGGATGGAGACCCGCACTCTAGAGCCAGATCTACCTTCATTGCTGGAGAAGACGGCATTCTTCTCCTTCTCCCATGCTGGCTGGGAAAGGGATGGGCAAGAGAAGCAGAGAGAGCACTGACTTGGTTTCTGCATCATAGCAGGCAGCGCACTGCTGTCAGGAAAGCAGGAACTGGAGTGTGAGGCTCTGAGCACCTGCCCCTGTCCCGGAGCACCCTAATAGCAAGGCTGAGCTGAGAACTGTACCACATCTTAGTAGTTCTGCCATATTTTTTAATAAAAACATTTTGGAGGAAACGTTTCCCTATTGGCTTTGGAAAAAAAGAAACACCTAAAAACTCAACAACATTTTTTATGCAGGCAGCTATTAATAGTAGTGGTAATATTAGTTGTATCTAGGATAACTAGTAGTAATAATAATAATTGCCTGCATAAAAAGCATTGTTGGGTTTTTAGTAGGAATTGAGTATTAGTAATAATAATAATAATAATATTTTCGTATAAGTAGCTCTTTTGTGTGCAAAACTTGTTAGGGATGGTATCTAAATTGTGCAATGCAGGGGTGCTGGAACCTCCACTACCTAAGCTATTAAACATCCTTTAAACTATGGAATAAAGGCACCACATTGTGCCTGTCATTATAAGAACACAGCATTTAACACCCTATTGAAAAGAAAAACTGTATTTCTTACATCTTTTCCTGACTGAAGCTTATTTTCATTGTCTTCTCAGAGAAGCAACAAAGTTTGGACTTAATCTGTGTAATCACACCATCAGTTTTCATCCCTTTATGTTATTATCATCAATGCATGATTTTTAAAAGATCTGTTCTTGAAGTTATTTCCCCCATCAAAAGGTTTGGTTTTGCTTCTGAGGTGTATGTCTTATATTGTAAACTCACCTGTGGTATTAAGGACAAAGATCTCTTTGCTGAATCACTACAGTCAACAGGAATTTCAATATTTATCTCTATGGCAGTTGCGTGAGGTCCCTTTTAGTTTCTTTCCCTTTTAAGTTGCTGCTTTTGTTTCGGGTTTCCCTAGACTCCCAGCATCACTCATGGCAATGTGAGCGGAGGGTTCTCGCCACAGCGGCTGTAACAATCATTGATTTTTTTTGTTCAGCAGCAGAAACAGAACCTTCTGAAATGCAATCCTGAAAAATTTAATTTCAGATCAGCAAAATACACAATTTGAGGGACATGGTATAGAAGTAAAGGGAAAAAAGCCTAGCATCACAGAGCAGAACAATCAGGTATGGCAGCTATTCTTCGCTGACCTGGTACTCAAAGGAAAAGTGGTTCACTGAGGTCAAAACCACACTCTGCTACATGCAGGGGTTTGAGCCAAAGCCCTTCTTTTACCAGAGATGTTCCCTAGCTCTAGCCAGAGGTCACCTGAAATAAGATGTTCTCCAGCCCTCCTGGTGTGGCTATTTTACTTTTCATTGAAACTGTAAAAATGCTCGGCAGTCAAGAGGGGAAGAGCATATGCTTGAGTGACTCTGCAGCCTGGTACAGCCTTTGGTTGAGACAAAGCATCATTGGGTTTTAGCTTGGTGGCAATGGCCATTGAAACCATTTACACCAAATTAAACCATATTGAAAGAAGAGATTTCAGACACATTCCCCAAAAATTCCCGGCGGTGTGATGGATGAGCAGTGGTTGCCCTGAGGGAGGGCTGGAGTCACACGTCCTGCACCATTATCAATGCACACGAGAGGGAAGAGGGAAACTAACACCAAGGTCAGATATTTATCAGATAAAACTACTGCTGAATTTGACCCAAATTCATAAAGAATTGTTAGGACCCCAAATTGCATTTTTTAATTAATAAAAGAACTAAAAATGTTGCTGCTCAATGCTGCTCACCACCTCTGAACATCAACCACGCACATTGAAATGACCACTTTCCGTGACAGCCCATGCCTGTGAGCTCTACCTGCACACGCAGGAGGGCTGCTGGTGAATCCTTCAGCTCCACCAACATGGTGGTCAAGACAACATCACAATCTCAGCTGCCTCCCTGCAATCTCCTCACCATCTGCGAGCCAGCCCCAACCTGAAGGATCTGCACATTGATGCTACTTCACTAATCTCACTGTTTTAGGTTAGAAAGTCCCAAGGCTGTATGTCAGCTCTCTTGTACACATTATTATTTTTGTATCTAAATCTTCTTTAAATATTGGGCAGACTCTTTTCATAGCTGAGTAGTCATTTCCGCAAGTGTGGTGGTTGATTTACAGTTTGTACTTTGTACACTTTCTGTAGTGAAGCATAAAATTGAAAGGCTTATGCCAAATTCATTCATACATGGACACGTTCAAGAACAAATTAATTTTAAAGCACTTACAGGGTATATAATGTTTCTATGTCATGCTTTACAAATCTATAAAGTAATTTATAACATAAAGTCTACTTTAGAAGAGAGCTGCAGTAGAAGAGATAGCAGAGCGATTTCAATCTAAAATATCCCAGTCCTACACTCCCCCAGATATCTGCAATTCAGATCTGATAGGAATTGTGAGTAATCAGTTTCTAAAGCAAAATTATTATACAAGAAAAGGCTCTCAGTGCAATGTCCTCCTGCAAAACCAGGCTATTCTAGGACAAATTAAGTTTTCTAACCATCAGTATGCAACACACTAGATAAGGGGTCAGATTTGGATCTTAAACTAGTATAAATCAGGAACACAGTTATGCAGGACCAGAATAAACTCATTTAGATGAATATTGGATAAATGCCATGTGCAACTGTAATACTAGGGCAATTGTAATTAACTTCAAGAGAGTTTCCACCCCATGAGAACAGATGTCTTCCAGCTGACATTACTGTTGTGGTCCTTCTCCGCTGGATGGCACGGCCAACGGAGGCCACCTCTGCACAGGGCGAGTGCCTTCCCTGCTCTGTTCAAGTGTGGGTCCCTTGGAGGCCCATCCAGCATTTTACATTTTGGAGGGCCACCGGCTTCCTTCTGCTTTCTTCAGCAGGAGCTGGGAACTGCCAGCACTGCTCAGCACCAGCCTCTCATTGCGTGGGGCCAGGGGACCCAGAAACCATGTGGACCACGTCTCTTTGGTCACAGCCAAGCTCCTTCTCCACTTGCAGCAACATCGTGCCTGTAAATTCCCCCACGTTGAGCACTTATCATTAGCAAATGTGGTAGGCGATCATCAAAAATGTTCAAAGAGAAGTGGTGACCCAAATTCAACCCTGGGATGAGCAGCTACAGCTCCCCTGAAATTGCAGGCTGGCACTGGCAGGAACGAGTGCTGAGTCTAACGAGCTGACAGCCAGCTGGCATGTCGCAGCTACTCCTGCTCCCTCCTGGCATCCTTGTGTCTGTATTTTTTCAGGGGCATTCCTGCTCTCTCTGCAAGCAGCAATTTAATAGACTAACAGTACAAGGAGTAAAATATACAGCAATGGCTGCAAACTGCTGCCTCGCTCCTCTTCCCACTATTCATTCCACTTGGCTTGCATATGGCACCTGGGTAGCTAACACTGTAATTTGGACACAGGTAGTGTGTTCCCTCATCTCCTCAGGAGAAACAGAGACGTAATCAGAATTTAGAGTGACTTCTAAAAGGTGCGTATTTCAAAAGCAAAGTTGCAACATAAAGCATTCAGAGAAACTATAACCCAAGTACCACCTGTGTGCAGAAGGGGGAAGGAAAATATAATTCTTTGTAACAGCCAGTGGCTGCAGACCAAAAGGTCTAACTCAAAGCAGCCATTCCTACTCCTCGCATCAGAGGGAGAAAGCCCTAGTTTCAGTTCCCCCATGGAGTGAATTTTGAGATATTTATAAAAAGTGGAACAGCCTCCACAGCGCAGGGCAATAAAGGTCACCCCAGCACAGCTGGGCAGGTAACCAGTCAGGACGGCACAGCCACAGCCACAGCCACAGTGACCCGGGGAGAAACCCTGTCTGTGGGGCAATGGGATCGTCCTTCAACGCAGGCACACAGCCCAGGGGGTCACCCGGGGGTGGGTGGATGCTCCTGCAGGGTCGACGCACTGTGCCTTGCTCTTCTCTTCTGCTGAATGCTGGGACCAGGTTTCTCAAAAGTAGCTAAAGATATTGGGTGCATTGAACTTCTCAGCACAGGAATTGATTTTGTTGGACATTCTTTTTCTGAAAGTCAGTTCAAACTGGGTCCCCCAAAAGTCCTTTTGAAAAGGTTAACCACCACCAGCCTCCTGCACCACTTTCTTCCTCACAGCCCCACAGCAGCTGCGGCGCTGACACATGTGAAGGGAGAAAAGTCCTTATTCCAGCAGAAAAGGCTGAAAAAGGAAGAACTATTAGTCTGAAATTCTGCAGTGAAAGAGGAAGATTTCAAAGGAACCCAAAGAAAACTTGCATCCAGCTCCGTGGGAATGCCTTAGGTCTAGACTTTACCTATTTCTTTGCAGAAAGCCAGTTAGTGCTGCAACCTTAACAACTGCTTTAAACAAAGGGACTCCTAAAATTTGCTTTATCATCAGAAGGTGACGGCTGGCAGTCAGGAAGCGCAGGAAGCAGTGGGGTGCTGGCGGAGCCCCCTGGCACAGCCCCATTGCAGCCACTGCCCCACTGCGGAGGGGAGGCAGCTGTACCAAATGCCGTGCTGCCTGCTGTGCTGTTTGCTGAGTGTTTTGCACACTCTTGTTTGCAGTTGCTAATAAATAACCCTAATTTTAATAATTTGGGCTGGAATCTTCTGTGACTTCTTTCTGCCTCAGGTTGCATTGTTTTCTTTAAAGTTTCAGCGCAGCAGTTCAGCATTTGTTGAGAACCTGTATCATTGCCTAAGGAGTTCCTGTCTCTGAGAGGAGACAAAACTCATCAGCTTTCCTGTGGCTGTCACAGTGGTACTCAAATATTAAATAAATGTTATTTGTATGGAGTTTTTCTGAATTTTGATTGTGAAAATCAGTCATAAAGACCTTGACAACTAAATGTCAGTGTAGACCTATCCCACCGTTGCTGTGCTGGTGCAGAGCTCTCTGGGGCTCTTCATGCCCTATGGGTTAGATTCACAAAGTGGTCACAGTGTCCTGCCATGATGCTGTAGCACCCCCACCTTTCAGGGATCTAACCCTCCTCAACATTCACAAAGCAGGATGTAATAGGTAGGCAGCTTGCAGTGTGAGGGGTGAGATGGGAAAGCCAATATAATGCAGAAGGACCGTCTATGCTAGATGATAGAAAATGTAAAGGCCAGGATGCATTTGAAATGCAAGCCTGCTGAGCTCTGCACAAAATGCAGAGGAAATGCTTGGCTTTTCCTGGCTGCTGGAGAGCTGTTTCTACTCAAGAGCATTTCTATGGACCCCTGCTGTTTCCGAACCTTGTATTCCAGGAAGGCAGTTATTGTTCATCCTCACTTCCACTGTATTAAATCTTCCCAGGTGGCTATCATGATTAATAGTCTGCTGGGACATCTCACAGCTCCCCTGGAGACCCGCGCAGGTCCAGGATGGGACCAAGCCTTGGTCCCTGGCTGTGGTACTCATTCCTAGCCAAGGCTGCCTCCCTTGTCCACGTGGATCTTCACATTTGCAGTATGCTGTCTGGGATTTTGGGTAGGAGAGAATGCTCCCTGGAGATCGCCAAGGCTCCCTTCCATGCCTAAATAAAAATCTCCCACAGGTAGGTCCTCCCTCCGTCTGGGTAAGGGAATCATCACTGAGTAAATGCCTACGTTTGCCCAGAAAAATGCTTATTAACTGTCCTGGTTTTGGCTGGGATAGAGTTAATTTTCTTCCTAGTAGCTGTTAGAGTGCTGTGGTTTGGATTTAGGATGAGAAGAATGCTGATAACACACTGATGTTTCAGTTGTTGCTAAGCGGTGCTTACACCACTCAAGGACTTTTTCAGCTTCCCATGCTCTGCCAGGTGCACAAGAAGCTGGGAGGGGGCACAGCCAGGACAGCTGACCCAAACTGGCCAAAGGGCTATTCCATACTATATGATGTCATGCTCAGTATAGAAACTGGGGGGAGTTGGCTGGGGGGCAACAACCGCTGCTCGGGGACTGGCTGGGCATTGGTCGGTGGGTGGTGAGCAATTGCATTGGGCATCACTTGTTTTGTGTATTCTTTTATCATTATTATTATTATTACTTTCTCTTTCTCTGCTGTCCTATTAAACTGCCTTTATCTCAACCAATGCGTTTCACTTTTTTTTCCCGATTCTCTCCCTCATCCCACCGGGGGGGAGGGTGAGCAAGCAGCTGTGTGGTGCTTAGTTGCCAACCGCAGTTAAACCAAGACATTAACAAATTACATTTGTTTCTCTCTAGCACTGTCATAACTTTCTCAGTGAATTGATGTGGAGGAGTTTCTCTCTTGAACTGGCTCTTTAATTGCGCTGCTAACGAGGTAGGTAGGGCGCCAGGGTAAATAAGCACACGCAGCGCTCTCTGCTACTATGGCTGGAGATTGCCTCCAGCTGCTGAACTAACACAGTGATAGTGAAGCCCGCAGTGCAGACAAACATTTTGCTACCACCCCAGATTTCAAGTTAGCTTATAAAAAAAGTGGACTTATGCAAAATAAAAGACTTCCTAAGGTGTTTGACTTGATTTTGCAGGGTATAACATTAGCACTATGTAGGTTTAATAAAGCACATAGGAAACAAAGATGAACTTCTTTCTCTGAGCACCATCTGCCAATAAGCCACCATCATTAAACAGGGGTGTTCCTAGTAGGGATGTATAGAGATTGCTCCTAGACCTAAAACTGCTCATCAGCAGTGCAGATGTTACATTAGATCATGGCTGATAAAATCTGTAGCTTGCACAAGAATCGATGTTATGTTTAAATGACTAAGAGAAGGCAGCCATACGAGACCTGTTGCTTGGTCAGCCGGCCCCGCTGTTTTTAAGTACAACCAAATACAGAGTTAAACTCCATGGAAGAAGAAATAATGGCTGCTCTAGTTAAGTGTTATTTTTCCACTAAAGGATTTAGAGGCCACACAAGAAGAAGATGAAACCTCAAGTCCTCTTATAGCTGAGAAGGCTAATGAGACCTTGGATGGCTAAACAGGGGATGCTGAGGCTGAGGCAGGATCTGAGGCTGACATGCGTGTGCCATCTGCAGTCTTAGTATCCACGTATCACTGAGGATGCTGAAAAACTGGGAAAGATGCAGAGAACTGCAAAAGTGGGCCAAGGACTAGAGAAGGCACCTAATGGGGAGAGAGAGATTTAAAAAGCACTATTTGTCTAGCTTATCAAAAAGAAGATTGAAAGGTCTTGATTACAGTGAATAACTATCTTCACAGGGAGGAAAGAGCTCTTTAATCTGGTGGAAAAGGATGAATGGTTGAAAGCTGAAACCAGATATATCTGAAGAGGAAATTAGGCAAAACACGTTAATAGTGAGGGTTGGAAACAAGCTGCTGAGGGAAAGGAAGGCGTCCGCAGTGCTTGATGAAGATGTCATGACGCTTTTCTGAGCGAGATAATTTTCTTGTACACATGCTATGTTTCAGTCCATCCCAATATGGGCACAACTGTGTGAGATTTTAAGAGTTGTGATAAAATCTAGTTGTCTCTTCCAGCTTCAACCTCTGGGACCCTGTACGAGCTGTCTGGAGGTGGGGCAGGGGTGTGCACGCCCGCTGGGGGTCTGTGCATGGAGAAGAGGCCCCTGTTTTCCCTCTCTCCCCTTCCAGCAAGGACAGTCATGCCAGGAACCAGCACCGGGATTTACTCCTAAAAGCCTGGCTGGCTGTGTTTCCGAAATGCCTCGCAGCGCAATGAACCCCTTGCTCATCCGACCTTACTGAAACTCTTCCTAATGAGCAGAGGGAATGGCGGGTCATTGCAGGGGCGACCATGTCAGCTCGCACCCATCCCCGGCAGGGCAGGCGGCTCGCGGCGCTGAGCTAGGCCGACATGACTCCAGTGGGCATTGCCTTCGTTGGGGGGATTATTTGGGAACAAAACCTGTCTCATCATTCTGAGAGAGTTTTCTATCTGCAACTCAATACTTTTTCTTAACTGAAATACATTTCTTCCCCCCTCTCTCTCTCCATCTCCCCACCTTCCACAGAGATAAACAATTATTTTTTCCCCAGTGGAGCAACAACATCCTTCAAATGCCTATTAGAGAGCTTCACCCTCACTTAGTTGATGAGCTCAGCTGTGCATGCTCTGTCTGTGAGTCAGTCCCCGCAGCCTGGACGAGCCACCCTGTGCTGTGGCTGTATCTTTGCATCTAGAAAATGGTTTCTAATACAATATTTCCAATCTACGGCAGGATTGAACTCAACAGGGCTAAAAGTCTCAAAATAAGGTGGGTACAATGTCACCTGTGGCAAAACAATAATCCCCACCTTCTTTGAAGCTGACTGTAGCTATTTTTTATTCCTTTAAGTTGTCAGTCTCATGGTAAGATGCTGGCAAAAATTAACTCTCACACTTGGCTTTGCAACAGGAAGGTGACCACGTCATGGAATGATGTTTCAGGCTTTCATAAATTAGTCTTTGACAAAATGCATCTCTTTAGCGAGAGCAGAGCTAGGCTGGAAATAAGCAGGGGATGCTAACACCCTGTCATGGTGCTTCTAGAATTTTCAGGATGGAGAATCCTTCACTCAATGTTTAAAGATATTATCAAAATCTCCATACACTTACAGAAGAGTAAAAATCTGAACAGTGCTAGCAATGGTGGAGTGGCCCTTTGGAGAAGAAAGACGTGTAGACTGTGGTTGAATTTGCAGTGCCTTGCATTATCCCAGACTGCATGTCTTGGACCCTTGAGGATTCAGCCCTTGGAGAGAGTAACTTTCCTCCAGCTCACGAATGGTTACCAAACAGTAACCTCCGCTGACAAGCTGTGGGTCACCCATTGATGCTCAGCAGGCAATTGCCCGGTCTCATGATGAAATAGTAAGAAATTTAAGATCCTGCTCTCCTCCCAGCCCACACTGCTTCCTCCAGGACCTTTCATGTATTTTCTTCCCATGACTTTCCAGGGAAAGCATCTGCTGTAGCTGCTCCTGGGATGCAAGAGTGCAGGTAGCTGAGTTACAAGGGAAAAAGCTCTTCCTTGAGCAATATCACTCACTAATGTGTGGTTAAGCACAGAAATATTTCCTGATTTTTTTTTTTTTAAGGAGGTAGAGAGGGGGTAACGAATGGTAAAACTAATGAGTCAGTTATGTGATTTCAAAAGGATGGAGAATGAGTTATTTGACAAAAAATTGAAAGGCTTGATTGCAGTCTCTGTTGGGAGCATCTATCAGTTTGGCCGTGGTATAATCCATTGACTTGTCTGTAACTGTCCTAATTAAACAATCAGAAGTGAGGGGCAAATTAGACCCAAAGTCCACATTTGCAGGCAATTAAAAGTATAGCATTCTGACTGGTAGAGATGAACATTTAAATCAGCTGATTTAACAACAATTAAACAAAAGCTTGCTAACTTGTACAATAAAGAAATCAATAGAAAGATCAGGATAAAATACCTGGAATTGCCGAAGAGAAATAGAGAAGTGGGAATTAAAGACAATTAAAAAAAACCCAAAAATACCCGCAAAACCCAATGTTTTTCACAGAAAAGAGCCTTCTAGGGCAACTACTCCACAGTAAAGTAGAGGAAAGCAAAACTTATGAAGACATTAATCAAGGTACAAGTGAAAAGAAAATTAGATGCTTCAGGGCACAGAGATGACAGGAAGCATATCTGTGGCAATAAGGTGTGATGGAAATCATGCAGAGGGAAGTAAAACAAAGGATACATGAGGAAAGGATGCAAGAGCTGCAGAACACTTACTCTGACAATATAGTCTTTTGCTCTTGCTAAAAGAGAAAATCAATAAACTCCGTGTAGGAAGAAAAGCTTATTAAATGATCGACTGTGCAACTGGATATTCCTTTGGCAAACACGTTGCTCTGTGTGATAGATGGACACCAGGGTCATTCACTGAAGTGATCAGGCTTCATAAAATCTAGATTTGCAAACAGCCGGGGTGGTGGAGCCCCTGTGAGGTTACTGCTGTCGGGTGATTTCTGTTCACTGCAACACCGTGAGTTCATTCACGGAGCAGTGAAAGGATGTCAATCGAGGGAGAAGTGGGAGGCACTCTTGCAGCTCTGGCCCAGGTTATGCTGGATCTGCGCATGCCCATGACCAGCCATGCCACAGTGCCTGCCCCGGGAGCAGCGAGGGCTGGTGGTCGCAGCGGTCTGCTCTGGGTCACCAGCGCCGGTGGCTCACTGCCTCACCCTGCACATGGAGCCTGGCAGTACAAGTGGGATGAAACCATAACACTGTAAGTCTTTGTGTGAAGAAATGTCCTTGCCCATCATCAGCAAAGGACTCGTGAACCCTAGAGTCATAAGGGTTTGGGTTGGAAGGGACCTTCAAAGATCATCTAGTCCAACGCCGCTACCGTGGGCAGGGACATCTTTCCACTAGGTCAGGTTCCTGAAGGTTACTCTTCATTTGGCACATACCAAAGCAACAATAAAATGCCTTCTTCAAAGAGACTGTCAGGCAGCAAGTTGTAGCTTGATTCAATTTTTGCTCTCCCTATTGGCTATATTACTGGCAGGTCCCTGGTCCCACCAGCATCAGCGCATTGCTTCCCTATGCTCCCTGCCCCATCACCTCCCCAGGGCTTCCCCATGGGTCAGCGACTTCTCCTCTCCCCCGTGGTGTTACTGACCCCTTTTTGTAAGACAAAATGCAGAGCTCGCTCGCTCACCCGAGAGCAGTGGACTGTAAGACTCCAGGAATGTGCATTTCATCCATAACTGAGCAGTGGATCTAACAAGCCTGAGGTACAAAGACACCAGGGTCCTACAGGACCAGGTCACAAACCCAACGTCCCAGCCTCCCCTCCGATATGGCGCCTTCTTCTGAACCAAGGTGGCAGGATTGTACCCCAAGGGAGCTCAAACAGATTTCAATGAACAGCCCCCTCATTGCATGGTCCTGTGCACAGTGGGGAAGAATTTGGTGAAGACGTGAGATCTGGAGATGGCAGCCATGGAAATGTCACTTCCCACAGCCAGGCCCTCCTGTAGCTTCCCTCCTCCCTTGTGTTTCTTTGCCAGCATAGCTTACACCGGCAGTAAGATTTCTGTGTCTAACCAATGCAAAGCATTTGCATTTTATTAAGTACTCCCCACATTAAATAATGCCTCATTCAATTCTCATTTTGGAGTAGATACTTCTTTAATTTTTTTAAACATACCAATTATTTTTTCTTTTGGAGAGGACATGGGTGGGCTCTGCCTCTCAGGGGCAAGGCTGAGATCCTGGATGCTCATTTTAGACTGACGGGAAGCAGCCTTTGAGGACAGGCCATCAGTGTCTGTAAATCCCCAGCTCGCAAATGCGGTGTTTACTGCTGTGGATTGGGATCTACCCAGTTTGACCTCAATGAGCAAAATGTTTGTCTGCTTTTTTTTTCAGAGTTTTGGGTTGGAGAAAGCACAAAGTGTTTTTTTTATTTTCCTGGAATACAAAGTGCTGGATCAGGCTTATGAACACTTGGGGCTAATTCTGCTTCACTTCAGTCTGAGGAATGACAGGGGATCAAACTATGCATTGGCCCTTTGGTTATTAAAAATTTATTTAGAGATGTTTTCTCTTTCCCAAATTAATGTCAAGAAAATCTGGTTGTTTGTTGCCTGCAAATTGTGGAGAATTTCTATGTTCCAGAGCATTTTCTCCTGAATGCTGACAGATTAGAAGAAAATCAAAATGATTATGTACATTAATAATAGAATACACACATAAAGATAACCTTGAGGTGTCTAAACTTTATGCATATTCCTCTAGATTACTGTTAGCTTTTGTATGTGAATGGATTAAAAACAAGAAAAATATTGTGAACTAAATTTAAATTTAAATATTTTTGTCTAAAAAAGAAAAATCATTTGTATCAATAAGTCAGTCATGATTTTTAAGCAGTCTTTGTCTTCCACCATCAAAAATAACCTTTCTATCTGCAAGGAATGCATTTCTAACCTTAAATAGTTGATATTATTCAAATTAGTTAGAGCTTCGCAGGACTCTCTTTCTTCCTCAAGTCATAAATTATTTGTTTTTCTAATAGAAAGGAAAGCTTGATTTTATTTTACTGTGCCCACACAGCACCATGCCCTTGATATTATGTCTATTTAGAAAGAGAAATTAAAGTTTTTCGTTTGTTTCTTCTGGAAAAAATATATTTGGGGAAAAGAAAAAATCAACAATCTTTATATCAAGGTTGCTAGGAGTCCCAACAGGGAAAAAATGTCTCCACTTATCATTTTTTCATTTCTTCGGCATTTTTAGTCATGTTTAAAAGCAATGCTATCTGTGATCTGTGCATATGACACACTTGTTGAACCGTGAAACCAGTGAAAAGCAGAAAGGTCAGCAGCGGGCTGTCTCCTATGTCAGCCAGCATTGCTGATGTCTGCTGTGTGATTTAACGATCTGCTTGCTCAAGCACCAAATTTTCTCAGGAGCATTCAACCATCTGGAGCTTTCTACAAGAGTTGCATACAGACAAAACACATCACATGCAGTGGAGTGGCTGGGAACCTTGCTTGAGGTAACCTGTCGAAACCAAAGTTGGGAACCCAAGTGCCAGACATGTGGTTTGAGAAACTTATTTTCCAAATTTAGTTATGTAACCAAGATGTACAAAATTTATCCACAAGTTATTCAGATGCCAGAACCTTTCAAATTGTTTGCCTACTGTCACAGGTTAAATCATTAGGGCTGTACTAAATCTCCTTAGTTAGTAGGTCAGATATATCATGGGGGCAATTTCTCTGGAATTTGATTGATGTGATGCCAGGAAGGAAGTTCGCCTTGTAAAGTTACAGGAGGCTTAGCTGTTCAGCTGCTATCCGGTCTAGTTATAGATACGGAATATTTAGTAAAAGGCACAATCTAACCCTTGAAGAAATTGCATTGGGGTTCTCGGGAACTAAAAAGGTTGAGAGTCTGTTTTTAATGAAATCAGTGCAATCACACAGACTGATCTGGTCTGGTCTCAGCCCCGTGTAGTCGCTGCCACCTACGCAGAGCAATGGTGTACAGTAAGTCAGTGGAGAAAGAGTTCTTCAGACATTTTCTCTGCAGCAATGCTGTATGAAAATACTTTGAGCTATCACTTCCAGAATGACAGATTAATCTAATTTTTGGGGAAAAGCAGAACTGACATGATGGATGAACAGGCTGCAGGAGGGGCTGAAAGCAGGGTGTTAATCCTATTGCCGCATCCGAGCCAAGAGAAGACCTCATCCTCCAGCACTGGTGACTCAGCAGAGGGCAGATATTAAAAGAAAGGTCCTGTTCTGTTTACTTGAAAAATTGGCTCTGGGAATTTAGTTTGCATGAGGGATGCAGGATCGAGCCTTCGGTTATGGCTGTAAGGTGTTATGAGCTCCCCTGCTCCCTCTCCTGCCCCCGAGAAAAGCCCCACGGCAAACAGGGATCCCCAAACGAAGTGCTGCATTTCTCATTTGAAGAACTGCCATTTGAAATCTTTCATTTTTCAATTTTCTTTGTAACAATATATTATCAGACGTATTTGATGCATAATTTAACTTGGTTTCCACATGTCATTATGCTTATGAAATGTCTTTGTCTTTCAGTGACGCAGATGCAACCACAAAATCTTGCTCTTTGGCTTAATTTCCAACTACTTGTCACATTTGTTTTTCTAAATCCAGGCCAGCCTGCTAAACATACTTAATAACTTTACAGTTTTCAATGCCTTTCAATCGCCCTTGCCCAAAAGGCTAACTATTTTCTTTGGCTCATTGGGAGCCCTGCAGAGGAAAAGTGTCTGAAAACTGCCAAAGTCAAGAGCAATTTCAGATTAAGTTGTGCTGTTGTTTAAGTAAGCTGAAACCAGGACATAAACAAAGGTAAATTCCAGCAGGAGGGATGAATTTAGACCACACGCAACGTGTATGTACTGTGGTGAGGTAGAGCTGGAATGGAAATCTTCTGTTCCCGTTGTCAGGAGGGACCGAGCAGGAGCGATGCGAGAGGATGTGGAGGAAGATTTACCAGAGGGTGCTGGGATGGGTAAAGAAACAGCAGAGACAGCAGGAAAAGCCCCAGTAGCAGTGACTGCTGCAGCGTACGGAGCATTTACACAACCAGCCAGAGCAAGTCTTCATGCTGGGGCCTGGGCTTACGTCTATACCAGCAGGCCACGTTCCTCCTCTCTAGTCCTGAGGGCAAGTGGCACAGCATGGTGTGCATCCATCCTCGCCTCCCCATCCCTGCCTCCCTCCAATCCCCTCCACCCCAAATGACCTCTTCCCTAATGCCTAGCGGCTCTGGACCATGTTATCTCCCAAACCATGTCCCAGCCATTACTATCCAGAATGACTCAAAACGGTATGCCAACAGCCTGGACAACTGGGGACAGTGCTTCAGCCCTTGTTCATGTACAGTTTATTAATACAGTTGTAGCCAGGGAGCCCAAAATAGCTGTGGAAGATGTGTTTGCCCTTCTCTGATGGACGAGTTGGATGATGTGCTTTTGTATTTCAGTTTCATTTACACTGGGAAGAAGGTTGCAGTGTTCATTAACATTTAAAAAACAGTAATCTAATCAAAACCAACCCTCCAGGCCCCTTTAAAAGCTAGTGGATGAAAACAGGAATATCCAGATGGTAGTTCATCCCCAGACTGCTGTGGATATCGCGGATCCACTCGGGAATCTCAAATGGCAATGGGCACTTAAACATGGGCACCTGATGTGCACCCCATGAAGGATGAGGTGACTCTGCACTCTGTTCTTCATTGACAAGTACTGACTAGATCTCCCTTGATACATGAGCTCAGGTACCTCACACGTGTAGACATCTACGTACAGGTGTCTTCTTCTGGATCTGAATCCTGCCTGAACTGTGCTAGCGGCTGTGTTGTCATTGGCCAAGCTATTGCAGAAGAGACATACTGGGGATGCAAGGCAAACCCAAATGAAGATATATCTACTTTGCAGCTATCTGGTAGTGTGATTGCAGCTTGTAATCAAGGATAAATGAGGACAGCTGTGGACTATCCTCTACCTTGCAAGACTTACAGCAGTGGCAGGTGCAATGATGCAGGTGTCATTCACCAGTATTATCCAGCATCCAGATGCATTTATTGATGGATACAGTTAGCCTATGCTACTGCCTCTCCATTGCTGTGCCTGCACAAGCTAGCCTGATGCTAGCTCTGGCCCTTCTGCATGGAGTTTGCTTGCATATCTGAATTGCAGTGGAAATGAAGTCCCCAGACTGGGCTGAAGAACTGGGCTCCAACCATAATGCAGATCTTGTGATTGTGTAACTTGGTATGTCTTCTCAGGTCAAACAGGGAGAGAAGCAGAGCTGGCCCTGCCGGATGTGTGAAGTGTTGGCCAAGAGACATACAGCTGTAATCGGCTGGCTGCTGTGATGTGCTTGAAACCAGCGTACGGGCTCCATATCTGTATCATGTCGGGTTCTGCTGTCTGAGCCTTGCCTGATCTTACAAGGGATGTGCCTTAGTCGCTGCAAGAGAAATACAGGAGTGTCTTCTGAAGTTTATTAAAATGTGATTGAACCGTGAGAAATGAAGAGGAAAAAGGAACAGCTTCTTGAACAAAGCAGCCCTGCTGTTCAGGAAAGTAAAAGTAAAGCCCAGAATGGAGTGGGAGATATATACAGGGAGACACCGATACAGATATTTTAAAATAACCATATGGAATGAATGGAGAATGAAACTGCAAAATGAACTGTAAACAGAACAAATTTACATGAAGCTGAACAAAACCAGGGAAGTTAGACTCACTATCTTTATCTTGTGTGAAGGTTTTATTGTGCCTTCAGGATAAAAAGGAGCTTGAAAGGGTTATATATCTCATGAAACACATCTGCTGAGCTTCTAATGGTTATGCTGCAGGTAGAAGACATTGCTTATCAAAGCCTAAATAATGTTCTCGCTTTCACATATAAAGAGGAACTGTAAAGTTGGAGTAGGATTCCCCAAAGCAGGCTCATGCCGGAAAAATACCTACTCATTCACTGCTGGCAGGGCTGGGAGCCTACAACTAATTCTGCATCAATTAGGCTACTGATCTGCTGTTAATCTATACACAAATCCTGTGGGTGCATTAATATCCCTTAGTGCTTAGACAGAAATACAGCAAGATATAGACAAACCCAATAAATTATTGTTTTCTATGTCTATGTCTATGCTAGTGATAATAATGAGACTGTTCCTTGGCAAGGTTTGGGATAAATGAGCTGGTCATATTCCCTTTCACTCTGGAAATGTCTCAGGGCTTAGAATATTCTCAGGTGAGTTTTGTGCTTACAGAAAATATTACACTGACAGCCCTGAAAAATTAAGTTTTGGTTTCCAAAGAGTAGAAGCATGCCTGGTAGAAACAGATTTCTCTGCAATTTCCCACCAATAGGCTGCCAGATGTTCTCTGGAAAATGGGATTTTCCATGCAAGACTCAGCTCCCGTGCCTCTTGTTAACAGCAGAAGGGGCATCCTTGTGTCTTCTACAGACCCTCCTCAATGGAGCAAGGTGGCAGCCGTGCTCCTCACTGTAGGGCACCCAGACGCTGCATGACAGAGAGGATGTACGTGCATACCTGTGCTCATGCTCTGCACCTGGGTGATGGCCTCTAGCATCTTCTGCTCATAAGCCTGATGGCACCGCACCGGAGCTGCCACTGACACCATAGCCCAGCCTTGTCTCTGTCTTCCCCATCTTCCCTGGTGGCACCAAACCCCACAGGCTGTCTGTTTTCTGCCCAGATTTCTTGGTATAGCCCCGCTCTGTAAAGTCCCTGCTCTCTGTACATGTTCACAACCATCCTACTGGGTTCAAGCCCATGAGAGGTAGGGCTGGATTCAATCCAGTGAATCAGCAGCTTGACTCACCATTAACGACACGCCTTTTCCAGGTTCTCAAGACACTGGCACCAGATCTTGGCTATAAAACCTTTGCTGTAGAGCAACCATGCTAGAAGGTGTTGTAAAAATCTGCTCCAGGTACATGGAGCACAAAATGGTTCTTTCTAACATTTACCTGTGATGTTCCACATTCCTGTTCATCCGAGAGTAAAACAGCACCAAGGGGTTTCTCATAGGACCCGATGGGGTATCACACCATGTATTTGGCAGGTTTGCCTGCTACCCCTCGATGGTTTTTTGTTAGTCAGTTGCCTCAGTGGGTTTAAAAATATTTTAATTGATTCAAATACATTCACAACATTTCTGTAATGGTTTTTAATTGTGTAATTAGGGTAAAGACATATAATCATGTAATTAGGCTGTGTAATTACAATGTGTAATAATATTGTAGTGTTGTTATACACATCCTTTTTAAACACAGAGGGAAAAAAAGCATGCATATAACTCCAAAACCATAACTGTGAGTCCCAGAGTGTCTGTAAATACTTCCTTACATATATTCCAGTTTTTCTTGTGCTATCATGGAAGTTTAAAAACAGGAGTATACGCTATTGTAAGGCTGCTGGAGAGACACTGAATATTTTTGGAAATCAACTCAATTAAATTGTGTGGTGCCAACATGAAATGGTTGTGCTCAGGTGGGGCATGTCTAAAGGCAGATGTTGAGGAAAGATGAGGGAATTTAGCTGAAGATGTGATTATAAAGCACACTTAATTCCTGTGTGGATGCCCTCACTGCAAAGGATAATGGCGCTTTTACCACGTTGCCTAACTCCTTTTCTTATGGTGGAAATGGATGCTGGCCTTATCCAGCTCTCCTTGAGGTCAGTGAAAAAGCTCCCAGTGGCTTCGGCAGGGTATGCTCACACTCCCTGCAATCCCACTCCATGAAAGGTTTTGAGGCTCCTTGTACCCATGGGAAATCGGTGTCTTATCCTGCACACATCCCCCCCCCACCACCCCCTGCTGGTAAAGTCAGGCTTAGTTTCAGGGGTGTAAGGCACTTGGATTCACCTACTCTTCTGAGACAGGGCAATGTGTCTCAAAAAGAAAGAGTTCATTGCTGTTAAGTTTCATCAGCTCCCAAGTGGATCAGACAATCTGTTCCATGACACTGAAAAGTGTTTTACAATTCACAAAATTGAAGTACAATGGGATTAATAGTCAGTAATTACTGACTCGCTTTGAGGAGTTCAGGTGAATGTTTCCAACGTTCATCTACATTTTACTCATTTTAAGAAGAGGATGGTAAATCCCCAAACCAGGCAGATGTTGCAGGTGTGTGTATGAGACATCCTTCACCCCCAGCTGTGGAAACAATACCGTATCTGTCACTGGTTTTGTACAGAATTAATGAAGAGTTTGCAAAATGTATCACATCCTCGATAGCTGATGGACATGTTAATAATGCCTTATTTAGATTTTGCAGCCGCATGACCCAGCTTCATTCACACATTGGCATTGCAGTTAGCTACGGTGAATACAGTGTTTAATGCAAACAGCTGCCAGCGCTGGAAGGCTTTGTGCAGTTACCTGAGTGGAAACCCCCTCCTAACGGTGCCTCAGATGAAATCACACAGCTGGCTAAGACCTCCTTTGCAATATGTACAGATCACTTCAGGACGCAACAGCCTTTCCAAAAGGTCTGAGATACTTTTAAGGTCAGCAAGTAGCCAGGCCAATTTAACAGCTTGTTGCCACCAAGAGAAGGTTTGGCTCTCCCTCCTGAACCCGCAGACCGTGTGTTGTGCAACAACAGTCCACGTGCTGCTGGAGCTTGCGGGGTGTTTCTGTGAGCTGGTCTAATCACTAACACAACAGGAATGTATTCACTTGTTTTGCTCTGTGAGCTCCAACATGCAGCCCAGCAGCCACAAGGCAGGAGGATGGAGTCTGCACCTGAGGGCAGAGGCTTGAGGAGGGGGAGGCAACTGGACCTCCTTCATTTGGTGGTGATGAGCTGTTGGATCAGCTCCTATACAATGCACACCATTAGTAACAGCATCCAGGAGAGCAGCCAAAGCACCCTCCTGTGCCACACACGTTCATTGCTAATGGAGACTGTATATTCTAGTGGAGACTAAAGTGTGTATACAAAAGATAAATAGACTTATGATCTAGTATTCTCATTTTAGTTCACTTACTAGAATCAAAATCTTACTTTTGTGCTGCCACTGTGTTAGGAAAAAGCTGCTTCTTCTCTCCCCAAAGTGAAAATAATAGTGGTTCAGATGAAAAGCACACTGCCACGCATCGAAAATGATCAGTTTCTAACCAGTTAGTACTTTTTCGTTACTTAAGAACATGTGGATAGAATCATACATATTATAATGCTCTTTCAGGCTCTTAAAAGCTTGAGTTTTCCAGTGCTACTAAAATGTTAGCCACACAGACAGCCTGCAGTAAAATCCAGCTAAATACATTCGGAGGGAACTCTATTAGCAAGAGATGCGTGTCTGTCTGCTGACAGAGTATGAGAACCACCAGGGCTGGAGGCACCTCCTGATGGACACGGCAGCATTTTGCTTAGAACATGCCTTAAAATTGTCAGTTCACCTCCTTTATCGTGACAACCTCATAATCATGGAATGATCTATCTGCCGAAGACATAGCTGGCTTTTCTGGCTCCTGGCCAAAGCAGTCTAGGCGGTACCAGGGCGATGGTAGATGTTGGTGCACCATAGCCCATTGCAACTCCATGCCTAACTGATCGGGGGGCAGAAACGGCTGCTCGGGGAGAAACCCACTCATTCCTTTGCCTGACAAACTGACCTCTTGCTGTCTTGGACCAAACACCTGCTGGAAAACTGCATGGAAACCACTCTATATTCAATTGGGAGAGTGGGGAAAACTCTGAGCAAATGTTTTATTCATTGAATTTAGCTCCATGATTTCTGCTGGTGATTTCTGTGGCAACGGGGTTTGATTTCCGCATATTTGCTGTTCGCAGCTCAACCCGCTTGTTCTGCTTGTGCTATTCTGAGCTGCTCCATCTTCTGCTCGCTACTCTTATTTGTTCTGGGAGGATGGTTCCTAACTTCACGTGGCATGTTTTATTTCTTCCTGATCAAATATCTGAAACTTTTGGAGAAAGGAGAAAAAAAAAATCAAAGATTTCTAACTAACGAGGTGAAGCCACACAGAGAAAACCTCTGCACAAGGTGCAACTTTTTTGGTCGGACTTTCTCTTTCTTGGAATTTGCTGTTAAGTTAGCTGATCGCTGATATGAATGCTTGTAGCAAACAAAGACTGAGATATCAAAGCGACTGCCTGAGCTTTATTTGTATGTATCTTGGTGAACGCTTCCTATTGTTGATCTCCAGGAGCTCGGCCAGAGCAGTTGCTACAGCAGCTGAAGTTTCTAATGGCAATCACTCAATGCGCACGGGTCCTGCTGAACCTGCTCATCAGTGAGACACAGAGTTCTTCCTCTGTACAGTGCAGATTTGGGGGCTGCTGCTTGCATAAGTGAAAAAGCAAAAGCCCTGAGCCGATCAGAGCGCAGGGGAGCCTGGCGCGGCATTAATGAGAGCAGCGCTCAGCCCAGGCTGGATCCCGCCCGGCAGCCAGGAGTGCGGCAGCCGCCTGCCAAGCCGCTCAGCACCTTGAGGAGCCGGTGTCACCTTGTCCCCCCCGCACCGCTGTCCTCCCATCACACCCTGCCCTGCTTGCTATATATAGACACACCTCACCCCCTCCTGCGTTTGCCGGAGAAACACAGGTCGGTTTGGGATGTAGACCTGTGCCGTGCAACCGCAACGCCTGCAACGCCGCTCGGCCTCGTTCCTCTGAGCAGGATGAGATTTGTGCCGTTCCCTCTTTGGCTCTCCCTTATGCTAGTTGAACAAAACAGCACCTCCTTTCAACTTTCTCTGTTTGACAAATGTTTCATGAGAGTTATTTTTATCAAATTGTGTTTTACAGTAATGTGCACTTTTATCATCTCTTCCTCATGCAGAACTCCAACATTTTCAGAAGTGTTAACTGAAAAATCCTTACAGAAGATGCTGGAGGCAAGCAAATAGTGCTGGAGCCTCAGGGGAAACTGAGGCATGGAGCAGTTATGTGCTTTGCCCAAAGTCATACAGAATTGGAAATAGTCTTTCGTTTGCCCACTTCTCTGCTCTGGCCTCAAGGCAAGGACTGATTCCAGCCTCCTCCTGTTCTGCTTTTTGGGTGCTTTTGAGCAACAGCGTTCATTTTGAATCCAGGCAACTGTAGTTATTTCAGCACTGAATTACTTCTCCCTTTCCTGTACCTAACTGTATTTCTTTTGATTGCAGAGGGCTAGACAAGCTCTTAACGAGGCAGACTGGGCAGTGATGCTGGGGGACACTCGGTGTTTGTTCGTCACACAAAATAACACAACTCAGAGGACCCTGTGCAGCTGCCTGCGTCTGAAACAGGGGACGCAGATGCGACAGAGGGTTAATTCTCCGCTCAAGTCCATAAATCCTGCACGTCAACAGGGTGTTGTTAGCTCAGCCAGTACTGCAATAATGCAGCTATGTGGCTGTGCAGACCTGAGCCAGGCTCTGCCCTGTGTCTGCGTGGGCTGCTGTGAGCTTAGGGGATCTGTGCGCCCTGCTCTGTTAGGTGACATACACATGGCCAAAGACAAAAATACCTAAAATGCTCATTTCCAGATGGAAACAGCATCTCAGCAACATCCAGAGGAGGGAAGTGACACACAGAAATTGAAATCCAGAGACCAAACCAGCAGCTCAAAGCACATTCACTTGGCACAAAGCGCTGTGCGGATATTAGCTGAGTCCTAAACCCAATACGGCTGTGTCAGCTCAACGCTGTGCTGAGGCGCAGCGCCTCCAGGCTCGGTGCTGGTACGGAGCCATGCTGCTGCAGCTGCCTCCAGGCCTGGAGCAAGCAGCATCCCTCAAGGGCCAGCATCTTCAAACCCCACCGCATCGCCGCAGTGCTGCCACGACCTCCTTCCCTCCCAAGATCAGGGAGGCTTGTGCATGGAAAAATATGCTGCCGCAGGCTAAGTTTAGATGTACCTAATGCTCTCCTAAAACTGTCTCAGCACGCGAAGTAATTGAATTAAGAAGATTTTTCCATTGGGTACCAACAACTTTGCATTCTGCCCATCTTTTTTTTAGATGATTTGAACGAGGAGTCATAATCTGACTCCAGGTTGATCTCCAGGTATAGTCAGCTGGACAGAGGATAGTGAGGTTTTTGTTTCAGGAGAAGAAAACAGTCTTCACAGCTTTGTTAGAACAAAGATTACAGGCTTGATTCAAATCTTGCTCACACCGCTGTGAGGGTTGAAGTAGTTTGCTGCAGCTGCAGCAGTAATCAGGTGATGGAGGTTTATCCTGGACGCCCACTCTGCTGACGAAACCCAATCATGCCCCACACTGTCTGATGGAGGTGCTGGGTGTGGGTTCAGCCTAAAAGGTGACTGAAGCCTGGACGGAGCTGGCAGACACAGCATGCCCTGGTGCAGTGCTGGCGAGGCTGCACACTAATGGCACTCGCTTTTATCTCACGCTTTCCTCAGCCGTAACAAGAGAAATGCTGCATCTTCAAAACGTTGAATTTCCTAGACCAGCTCTTCTCTATCTTTTTCTCTTTAAAGGGAATTGCTGCAGTGTTGATTGACAGTATTTGTGAATATAGCTTTTTGCTTATCTACAAACCACTTGTACTGTGGGCGCTGCTTGCCTATTGCTCATTAGAAATAGTTAATATCTATTTTCTGGAAGCTAAAAGAAGTTTCCCAGGCATGGCCCATGGCCCATTTAGTTTGTCAGCTGCAGCAAACATCAGGGTTTCAATCAGTATTGTGACTTCATCTCATGAACCCGGTAGCATAAGCCCTGGTAGCATCTGGCACATTCAAATTGTGATCCGTAGATGAGAATTGATTATTTTGTATGCGCCGACCTTCAGAAAAGTTTCTTACAGCAGCTGCTGAAATGATAGTATCTCCTAGAAAGATTATCATTGGCAGAGGCAGGTCGGTTGGTTCTACCTTGTTTATCTTTGGCTAAACAAGGGAACAAATTCTCCGAAGCACAGCCTGAGATCTTATCAGCCAGAACTTAATAGGCAGCGCCGGTTCCCTGGCACGTTTTGTGAGCTGCCCCCAAAGCAAAGCTCTGAGTGAAAGGTACTGGCCATGCCTGTGTTGCAAATATTTTTAAGTAACTGTTAGGTAAATAACCAATTTTTCAGTTCACTGGCTGAAGCAAGCAGTGGAAAAAATAGTTTGGGGCTGAACTGAAACAGAATTTTTATAGTTTCTTTTGAAAAATGGGGTTCCCACTACTTCCTATTGTGTTGTTTTCTTTAAAGTTAAACCAAACTATTTCATTAAATACTTTGTGAGCTGTTTAGATACTTGAATAACCTTTTTATTGGTCAGTTTTAAATGAGCCTAATGTTGCATGAGTGGTACAAGGAGTCAGTGAAGCCTGGCTTTCAATGAACAGCATGTGTCCTCCTTCTCCTACATGGCCAAAGTACAACAACCCAGCTCCTTTGCCACGGACCCATGACACCTCCATAGCAATACCCTGTTTCCTCTTAGAATCATAGAATGCTTTGGGTTGGAAGGGACCTTTAGAGGTCATCTAGTCCAACCCCCCTGCAGTGAGCAGGGACATCATCAACTAGATCAGGTTGCTCAGAGCCCCGTCCAACCTGACCTGGAATGTTTCCAGGGATGGAGCCTCCACTACCTCTCTGGGCAACCTGTTCCAGTGCTTCACCACCCTCAGTGTAAAAAATTTCTTCCTTATATCTAGCCTAAATCTACCCTCCTTTAGTTTAAAACCATTACCCCTTGTCCTGTCACAACAGGCCTTGCTAAAAAGACTGTCCCCATCTTTCCTATAGGCCCCCTTTAAGTACTGAAAGGCCGCAATAAGGTCTCCCCGCAGCCTCCTCTTCTCCAGGCTGAACAGCCCCAACTCTCTCAGCCTGTCCTCGTAGGAGAGGTGCTCCAGCCCTCGGATCATTTTTGTGGCCCTCTTCTGGACCCGCTCCAACAGCTCCATGTCCTTCTTGTGCTGAGGGCTCCAGAGCTGGACGCAGTACTCCAGGTGGGGTCTCACCAGAGCCGAGTAGAGGGGCAGAATCACCTCCCTCGACCTGCTGGCCACGCTTCTTTTGATGCAGCCCAGGATACGGTTGGCCTTCTGGGCTGCAAGCGCACACTGCTGGCTCATGTCCAGCTTTTCATCCACCAGTACCCCCAAGTCCTTCTCCGCAGGGCTGCTCTCAATCCCCTCATCTCCCAGCCTGTATTGATATCGGGGGTTGCCCCGACCCAGGTGCAGGACCTTGCACTTGGCCTTGTTGAACCTCATGAGGTTTGCACAGGCCCACCTCTCCAGCCTGTCCAGGTCCCTTTGGATGACATCCCGTCCCTCAGGCGTGTCAACTGCCCCACTCAGCTTGGTGTCATCTGCAAACTTGCTGAGGGTGCACTCGATCTCGCTGTCTACGTCGTTGATGAAAATATTAAACTGCACTGGTCCCAATATGGACCCCCGAGGGACACCACTTGTTACCAGTCTCCATTTGGACATCGAGCCGTTGACTACTACCCTCTGTTTGCGGCCATCCAACCAGTTCCTTATCCACCGAACAGTCCACCCATCAAATCCATATCTCTCCAATTTAGAGAGAAGGATGTTGTGGGGGACCATGTCGAAGGCTTTTTGGAAGTCCAGATAGATGACATCCATCGCTTTTCCCTTGTCCACTGATGCAGTTACTCCATCATAGAAAGCCACCAGGTTAGTCAGGCAGGACTTGCCCTTGGTGAAGCCATGCTGGCTGTCTTGAATCACCTCCCTGTTTTCCATGTGCATCTTACACCCATGCACCTTCTGTCTATGATACCCATCTCCTCATGTCCTCAGATCCTTCACTAGTACTTCCAGCTCCCTTCACCCCCTGGACCTTTCCAAACTCCCATGCTTCCCACATGCCCCAAATGTCTCTTACAGTCTCTCTCCTACAGGACTTTTGGCTTCATTCCACTTCCCCTACATTTTGTATATATAGATATACGCACACACACGCACACAGAGAGATACTTGCAATGTTTCCCATGTACTCCACCTAACTTTATTTAGCATGACAGATGATCAAGAAACGGCAGGCAGTGCAGCACATCTGAAATGAGATTTGTGCTGACTTGGTCAGCCAAGTGCTGTTACGTGCTGAATCTCCTGGCTTTCTCTTACTGGGATCACTAGCTAATGCTCTCTTTTTTTATCCAGACATTGATCTTCAGAACACTTCTGGGAGTTTGATGTTTTTAAGATGTTAGCCTTTTGTTAATTTTTGTTGAAATTGGACAATGGGTTTAAAAATTATTAGGGAGGAGGATTGATAAACAGGTGGGCAGATAAGCAGTGTAATTTCATAAGGAAATTATTTTGATGGGAAAATAAGAAATTTTTGCTTTCAGATATCAAAATGAAATGTACTACATAAAAAAAAAATCCAACTAAAGCAAAGCATTAAATTCAACAGCCATCCATTAAAAGGCCTTGTTTCTTGAAATACTATTGCTCACTGGAATTACAGTTTGTCAAAAAAGGCTCCATAATTGGGTTTGTGTCGGTTTGAGATCTAGCTGGTACACATCATGCCACAAGGAAACATGGGGACGTTGTTGAAACTAAAGTCAAATTTCTGAATATATTAATGAAAAAGTTAAAAAAGTCCTTCTATTTCTCGGAGGACAGGGAAATATAACAATCAGAAATGTCATCCTTGCTACCCACCCTGAAAGTATGTGAATTTAACCCAGAACTTGGACATGGTGCAAATCTAAATAGGGAACTACAGTTCCTTTACTTGTGTTATCCAAATGTGTAGTGCAGCGTGCAAATGTACGACCTGCCACTGTAGTGCTAAGGCTGGTTTGCCTGTCATCGTCTTTTTAAAAGCGACAATATTAATGCAGTCCTGGAAAGATGGGGGGGTCAGCCATTCATTGCTATAAGGCACAAATTCTTTCTTTAAATGAGAATGCAAGTTAAAAATCAGATTATCAAAATGGGAGAGCAGAGCACAGAAGGAGGACTATTTTTATCTTAAATACCTCATTATGTTCATTGGGAATTGGGAGCTAATCTGTCACTAGAAAATGGCAGAGAAAGCAAAATCGTAATCACTGGAGACTAAATTTCTTGGGAACTTAGAGAAAGAAGTGTCAAATACTAGGTTAATTCACTTTACTAATTCAATAGCGTTCAAATGCTGAGGTGGAGAGGGAATGAAAAGAGACCGCTGTACTTTCCAAGGCAGACACAAGCCATCAAAAGTTGACCTTTGGCTCTACCACATAGCCCTGCCAAAATGCATCAGCTCTCTCCTAACATATTCACACCGCACCCATCTCCATCATGTACCCAATCTGCAAGGACAGTCCTGTCAGGAGAAAGCAGTTACCATTCTTCAAAAGAGACCTCTCTTTTTGGCATGATATTTGATACTGACAATCCGATTTTCAGAGATTTGAGAGGCATGTCTAGGTAAATTCCAATTCTGGAAATAGGTATTAGATAGCTAAAGTTAGGAGTCCAATGATGAAGGCACCCAAAGGTAGATATGTCCTCCATTCATTTCTGAGTCTTCCTAGTTAGAATGTTAGTACAGGGTTAAGATATATGTATTTTTTTGTTATTGGCATCTGTCTACTATCAGTTGAGCAGAAACCAACCTTTTTTTACATACTTCAGCCATCAGTCATCCTCCAGATTCAATTTTCGGTCAATTTTCATCAAATATGTGCTATACTTGAGTCAATGATCTAGAAATGAAAAGTACCAAGTACCTCAAACTGTCAAAGCTCGCCAGTTCACAAATTCCACTCTTAGAAAAAAGGCACAAAACATTAACTAGACTGGACAAGTGATGAATTGCTGCATTCTTTTCCTGTTAAAAAAATGGAACTTGTCAATGCAGTAGGCTTTGATCTGAGTGATAGCTGTAACAGCCCACGTATACTTATTATATGATAACATTCACCTCTTCTTCCCAAGCAGGCTAAGAATGACAATACCATTTATAATGCTTTTACTGTTAGAGTTTAGAAAGTAATACTAGATATAAGTTTAAAAAAATAGAAAAATTCCCATTCACTTTTTTTTTTGTCTGCTTAAATGATGATATAATATTTTCTCTATAATTATGAAAGTATAAATTGAGAAAACACCAGTCCTGGGATTATGAAAGTTGAAGGTCTGAAATAAAAGTGAAATAAAGAGATTTTCTAAGCAAATGGGATACAAATACATGCTCTATGAAAAGAAAGGCGAGAAAGGCAGGGAAAAGAAAGAAGAAAGGAGAACCAAGGTAGAACTGAGGCACAGCCCGGGAAACCTGACTGGAAAAGAAAATGGAATATTTAATATTATTTATTATAAAATCCTAGTTTGAAAGAGACTATACTTTCTCCCTCTGCAACTTTTTCGATGAGGGCCTTAATTTATGCCAGAAGACAACCTAACTACAGGTCTAGACAAACATAGGCTGATAACTGTGATTTCAATGCTACGCAGAGCTTTAGAGAATACTCTGAAGAATAACGGGACAAAATGTAATGCAGGCTTAGCGGGTGCTGAACTAACCTGACATGTTTTAGGTGTAGCTCTAGAATATTAAAAAAGAATCTAAGTAGTATATAGTGTGCCATGGTGGGGACCAACATCACTGGCCACCAGGACCTCACCCAGTGCTTGCCCCATTTCCTCGCCGTGGTAACTCTCACTGCGCTCCCAGTGCTCTGAAGGGTCCTGTATGTTCCTGATGCTCATACATGTACAAATATATATGCTTCAAGGCTTGTGAGATCACACTAAAGAAGGCACTCTGTGAACTGATAAGCACAGAAGCTGAGAGGATGGCACCGTTGAAAGCATGTGCGCTCACATCCATAGGCATAAAGTAAGGGTTTGGGTGGAAAGGGAAAGAATATGAAGATGCCACTAACCCTTTCAGGTGAACCAGCAGAACCCAGACTGTTTGTTGTTCTGTTTTCCTGCTGGACCTCACAGCACTATGAAATACCCTTCCTGGACTTCTCTTCATATTTCTTCACTAAGTCAGATGTAATCTTTGCCTAGAAACAGGGAGAAGTGGTCCCTTCTGAAGTGGACACCCTGTGAGAGCCAAGCAGTGGCCTTTGGACTTCCTCTCTGCACCCAGCTCCAGCTTCTCCAGAGGTTCCCAGGTTGTTCTTTCAAACACACTACCCATAGTACAGAGGGCAAAGATCAATATTACCTACCCACAAAAGTTTTTTGAGAATGATGTTGGGTGAGCACATACTCTGTATCTATCTGCAAGGATGTTAACTGCACTGAAAAGCAATGGATGGGCTTCAGCTGGACTTAGGGAAGAAGGCGACACCTTGGCAAATTGTTTGTGATCAGGATCTTATATAGAAATTATTCTGAAATATGAAATCCCATCAGTTTGTGCCATAATCCTCAATACTTAGCATTTTAGAATGTTTTTATACCTATATTTGTGTCTGAGTAGATACTACCTCTAACCTTTATGAGAACTGCTTGATAGATGAGCAGACACAGCCTCGGATGCCAGCTGATCACTAGGGTATAAATGATTGATCAGTGTATAAACCTGCTGATCTTCTGGCATCATTGTAAACATACAACTTCTAATCATTTCACAGAGCCCTTTTAGGGATTTATTTAAGATAAGCTTGTCAGTCCTCTTCAGGAAAATAGTTGGGCTGATGGTTATATGGGAAGATTTATTGTACTTGATAACATGTCATCTTTGCCCATATGGGCTAAGAATTAACATCTACAGAGCAGCAGGGAGTATACTTATAAAACTGAGGTGGAACAATGGAAGGCCGTTTTGCTCTTTAGAGAGCTACCGCCTCTGCTTGGAAGTGCTGAGGCCACATGTCAGTGAATGCTCAGAGGTTTTCAGCTACCATTTTAAATTCAACAATTAGATGCTGCAGGCTAGTACTGAAAGGGCACAGAAATGCAGCCTTAACACCGATACAAATTTTTATTCTCCCAAGCAAAGTTACTCCTTTTAACTATTTGGCATTACTTCTTTCCACGTTGCCAAATCCAGCATTTCCATTAGGGATGCAAGTACTGTGGTTTTGTGGCAGTCCTCCTAAGTATGGCACTTTTGTACTTTGCCAGCATGGCTTCTCTACCGAATTTCCAATCAACTCTTTGAAAATGTTTTCTTCTCCTTAACATCTGAAATACATTGACTGATTTCTAGTACCCTTCCACTTTATCTAGTAGACCAATATTTGTCTCTGTAGGATATATGAAATGTGATCTTTATTGCTTTATCAGAGTTGTTTTTGCAAGGGGTCAGCCAGTTGTTATTGTCAGAGTGTTATGATAGTTCTTCAAAGGAAATGCGATAGTATTTGATAGACATCAAGCATTAAAACACCTGAAAAATGTTGTTTGAATCTCTGTGCTCAAGGATTAGTATAAGTAAGATTCATGACCATTTAAAAAGTGTATGAATTGCTCTAATGAATTCAATTTACTCCCACACTCTAAAATTCTTACTGATTTCACAGGGTGAACCCCCCCCCCTGCATAATCATGTCCAACATGCCCAGTGGAAAAGCTTTGAGGATTTTGGTTCAATAATCTACTTAAAAATAAAAAGAATAGTAGTAAACATTTTGTAGAAAATGAGTCCATTTTAGCTATGCCAATCTAATTTGGTTTCTGAATGTGCTCTTTTTGAAGTAACCACTAAACAACTGAACTATTCTACTCTGCAGAGATTCCAGATGCATCCATTTTAGCACGCATTTACCTAACACTGCTATTTTTCTCAATTCTTATCCAACACGCACTTATCTTTCACATATATTATTATGGTACAAATGTAAAAAGTACAGCTAAACTATTGCCTCTGTGTTCAGGAAGCAAGAAATTATCTACCTTTACACCTCACTGCTGGTAACAACACTGGTGGATTTACTCAGTATTTCAAGATGGTTGTCCACCTATTAGACCCTACAGTGGGCATTCGGGGTCGTCAGCTATACCAGACAACGGGGAGTATTCATGCTGCAAAGATCTACCTTTATTGACTGAACTGTCCAAGTGCAATGAGAGGTTATGAAACCCTTGGAAGAGTGGGGAAGGAAAGCAAAGTCATAGGGAGGCACAACGTGCCCTGACACTGTTAGTTCAGAGAACAGGACTTATGTCAGACTGCTTTTGTGTCTCAATTCAGCGCACATGTAGAAAAGAAAGAAGGTAGCTCCTGGTCTCCTCTTCTTCTTCACATCTTTTCATCTCCTTCTAGTGAGGAAGAAGGAGGAGATAGACCTCCAACATCCAGATTTTCTCGAGATTGCTGGGAGCCGGTGGCAATGTCCATTTTCTCTCTCTCTCTCTCACCTGCTGTGGTGAAGAGGATCAAAGAAGTCTTCATGTGTGTTACCAAATGGCTGATTCTATAAGCATGGCCTGAAGCAAAATGATACATCAAGGAGCAAGAAACATAGCCACACACTGACAGAGAGCGTGTGGGAAGTCAGCTGAACGTGAGCTGGAGCAGTGCTGGCAGACAGAAGGGCCGCTGAGCGGCTTGGCTGCAGACAGTGAAATGATGAGCAGAAGAGGAAGGGTTGTAACACCTCTGGGTATGGCAGAGTCAGAACCACTCCTGGAAGAGTGTCCAGCTCTGATTCCACAGTTGGTGCAGTGCTGATAAACTGGAGGGGATTCAGGCCATCCTGCAGCCTCTGTATTGGAGACTAGTTTAAATGATCATGCTGAACAAACATGGAGTTATACAAAGAGCAGTGAGTTTTGGTTTCAGCATGCACGTACTAGACAGGAACAATACATGAAGTGATTAGGAGAGAATCAGTTGGGAACATCAGAAGGCAGGAACTGAGGGAAATAGCATATAGGAACCAGAGCAATGGTCTGTCTTCTGTCAAATGCTGCCACCTAGAAGGGTGCAAGCGCTTTGAGAAGAAAGAGCATTTTGAGATGAATAACTTTGTGCAATGACATCCTCATGCCAGCTCATTATGATCCTGAAAATTTTTAGATTTACAAAACTAGGGTGAAGGTGGTTTGGAAAATCAAATGTGCTGTGGTGTTGTAAATACATTTAGTCAAACGGGATTGCAACTAAACCTCTATTTTCAGTTTTACCATGTCTGTAGAGTACATTTCATGCTAAATGCTCTTGAAGTAGGTGCATAAAAATATTTCTGACAGCTATAGTTCTTGCATGCCAAATGCCTGAAAGATTAAATATAATAACATAGACCATATTATGGACATGTTAAGGACCACGTGTTATGAACAAAATAATTTATTTCATTTAAAAACATGAATTAAGGAAAAAAAACATCCTCCAGATACAAGAGATAGGCAAAACCTTGATAAAGGTTTCTTTGGATTATAATTTCACCTGTTATCTATCGTGTACCTTTCTAGCAAATGAAGTTAGTACACACCTATAGAATCTTGTATGCAATATTACTCATGAATATCACGTCTCTGTTTCCTCTTCCACTGCTGTTTTCTGGTATTGTATCAAGTAAAACTGTACAGACATATCAGTCAACAGAAAAAGATCTTGGCAGTCAAGAGCAGAACCCTAACTGTCAGTCGCAGCAAACTTGGTCCTAGTATTGTCACCCCATAGCCAAAGAACTAAAATACGTGGGTGCCCTAGTCTGGGCCTGTCCTAGGGCCAGGCTCCCAGGCATCCAGGCAGAGGTCAGTGGGAAGACAAACGGGAGTCCACAAGCTTGTCATTCAGGAAAAGATGAGGGACTCAACAGAAAGTCCAGATCAACTCTGGAAGTGGTCCAGAAACAAACGGAACAAGAAGTTTCAAGGTTCTAGAATAAAACAATATAATGATGACCGGCTAAATAGAGAAAAACTACACTGCCAACAAGTTTTACTTGTTACTGTAGTAAGTGGTCTTGGACGTTACCTGTAACAGAAACCAGGAAGAGCCAGATATCTCAAATATCTTATTAGGTATGACTTAAATGTTTCATTAAATATAACTTTGGGAAACAGGGCTGTTTGTCTCACTTTCATTTGGATTTTTTGATAGCTCCTTTATTCTAAAGCTACTGACAACATCCGTTGTTTCTGTTGACACTATGCCCAGTAAGGGAGAGGTTACCTGCATTTTTTTCAGATGTTTTGTTTGCAGATAGAAAATGATCCTGGCTTTATGAAACTGCTGAAGAAGAGTCAAAACAAATTCACAGTGGAAATGAGACAATGAAACTAATGACTTTTTAAATCATGAGAAAGATTTCCAAGAAAATTTCTGGAACTTGCTTCAAGAAGGAACAATTACAGCTCAGTTCTACAGGTTCCTCTGTGTGCGAGGACAAGACATTAGGGCTTCTGTGAACATATGGACAGCCCAGGCAGCTCTCTGAAATGACAGGCTGGACTGGGCAGCAGAAAAGTCCTCATAGATCAGCTGTTCTCAGTCACAGTCCAGATTCTTGGCACAAACCTGCCTTGATTTTTTTAGTCTACATTAACACTTTGCCCAAAAACATTCATGCAAGAACAGCTGAGTCATGAGCTCTCCCGTCCTCTGCTGTTCCTCCTAAAAATGTGGTTTTTATCAGTAGGGAAGAAGGTGTGGGTGGTGGGGTATGATAATCTTTGTGTGCCCTACCCAGAATGAAATATGTGCCAGTTACTTGCCTTTTGTATATCTATGTATTGTGAAATATCTGATTTTTTGTCCAAGCTTCAAAACAACATTTCAAAGCAACATTTCTAATGCAACTACTAGTGATGGCACAGTCAGACTTGTCACTTTCTAGCTCAGTAAATATGGTCCTGCTTGTAACAGGCCATAGGCTTCCTTTTAAGTTAACAACACAAATCTCCAGATCTGTCCAGGCTTTGTATGGACTTGTCTTGACCAGCCCGGAGATTTGTTTTAGCTTGTAACAGCACTTTCTAACGACTTCATCCCCCATTCCCATGCATCATGTCACTCCACTTTGTATATGCTCAACCCCTCTGTGCCTTGCTGCCCTACAGAATTTTTCAGCTGACCACAGAGCCCATACGATGGGTTCCCTATGCTGTTTAAGAAGCGTTTTTTTGAGGCTGGCTAGCTTTTTGCTACCAGAATGCCTTTAAGTCCCCATACTTGGTCCCTCATATCATGAGCTTATTAAATGCAATGATAATTTCTTTAACCGAGCTATTGTGTGAGACTCCTTACAGAGTGCATCAGCAAGTGGGATCCATCTTTCTATAAGGCAGAAAGCAGTTCACCATGTTTTTCCTTCATTAATCAGTGGGGAACTACAACTCTTTATTCATGGTCTCCAACTTCTTCAGTTAAGTAATTAATGCATGTATTTAGGACTAATTTTACTTTCTCATTATAGAAAGTAGAGCTGGAAAGGAACTGTTGGATCAGCTGATGTATCAATCAGCACTACTGCAAGATTGACCTTTATTTAATAAGGTATTTTAATCAGCTTTTGACTTTTAGTTTTGATGCCTCATTTGCCTCCCCTTAACAGTATCATCATTCAGCACATTGGTAAAGTAGTTCCCTGATAAAATACTTTTATCAGGGCTTAGTCTCAGAATACATACTTTAACAATAATTCCACCACCATTTACCTTTTCTAATTCACCTTTCATTGCTGAACCACAACATACCTTATCAACAAAGTCAGTCTCATTCCTCCCCGTTTAAAAGACAGAGAAACGGAGAAACCAAATGATAGATCCAAGCTCAGTAAGATAACCAAGAATCAAACTCAGCTATTCTGAACACCGTGCCAGGGCTTTTGCCTTATTGCCACTCAATACCAGTAGAAGAATCTAAGTAGCTTCTCACATGTGTATGCATGTGCTTCTCACATGCTCATAAACACAAAACTAGACATTTTCAAAAGGAAGACCTGGAAGCATCTTCTAAGTCTGTATTGAAGAACCTTGACTTCTGGTCTCACTCTCCAGTTTCTCCCCTTCAATTTCTACTAAAACCTCCAAAATACTTTGATTTTCTGCCTGCCTTAGTTTGAGGACGTTCTCTCCTCAAGTTGGATGTTCCCAGACTTTCAGCTCTGATCTCTAACAACAGTGTCCTACACAGCATACTGCAGACTGCTGTGGAGGAGGGAGCCCAAAAATCCTCTGGCTGGAGCTGTTCTGCTTTGTGTGACAGAATTCAACATACACTGGGCAAGAGAGTGCATGACACTGAGGCACTGCAAAGGAAAGCCCTGGATTTGGATCCAATGACTGTTCATACAGTCATTGGATGAAAGTTTGTACCTTGGGCATAGATCCTACAGCAGTGCTGTGAGTATCTTCATCCTGAAGAGATTAAGTTCCCTCTGACACCAAGCACAATGAAATCTCCATGTTTATCTTCATATTTTCTCTTTTAAAAATATTATTTATGTAGTTGAAATCACAGGCAAATGGTTGCCATTATCTAAAGAAGGAAATTTTAGGGAAAAAATTTATTAAAAAGTCTGTTATTTTGGCTTCTAGTTGTAGGTTTCCATATGAAATATGTCTTGTAGTACTTGCCTACTGTTCTTGTACTCAGAGCTCATTGTAGTTTATTGTGGAGGTGATACCTGAAGGAAAATAGGTTGTAATTAAACAAAGAAATTAACAACTGGATCTAATTGCAGTGATGCTTTGATAGATAAGTCACTTGTCGGTTGAAGCTGAAAGAGAACATGTGAGCTCTTCACAGCTGTGACAACACTTTGCTCTTGGCTGACATGGCAGAGAATCGTGTTTTGAAGCTAGAAATGAGGGCCAGGAATACCCAGCCTGGAACCTATGGCTGTGGGCTTCAAAGAAGAGCCTGATTTTGCCTTTGAAAAGCAGGGTACCTAAATACTTCTCTTCTGAAGCAAGAGCATAAACCTTTTGATGTAGTTAGCCTGGCAAGTGCATGTGGTGGCCTGTCTATAGCAATCCATCAGAGATCACTCCCCAATGAGTTTCTTCCACGTTTCCCTTCTCAAACGGAAATTCAAGTGGCCAAGTAGGTTCTGAGTTCAAAGTCACCTTAAGTGCTTTGAACATGGAGCCACACACCGAAGCAGCAAGAGGCTGAAGTGGCTCTCTCTTGAACTCTTTAGAAAGGAAGGATGGGAGGAGACTAGCGGATGTGAAGAGAAATACCATTCTAAAAAAGGGAAGAGAGTAACAGAAATCCTACATTTTATTTTTTAAAGTATTTTTATTTTTGAAAAGTACATGCTAACACAAATCAAAAGGTGTATACACTGACTTTTTGTGTATCAGGAGGAGTCAGGGGTTACACAACTTTACAAAAAAGGGACTGTAATTTTATTGGATAGAGAACATGGGTATACAGGGGTATACACGCTGTTCTGACTGGATCTGTACTCTTTATTACTACTGGAGCTGTTGGCAATTCTATTATGCATTGTAGCTATATATGAAAACTTAAATCAGGTATCAATATTCATATGTTTTATTCACCTAATTTTGAACAAGCTAGCCTGAATGTTTGTGAGTGCATGCCATGAGAACTACATGCTGATAAGCAGGGCTTTGCAACTCCGCAGCAGTTTGCACATGCATTGTGACCTGAGCTATTTTCCTTTTGAAGAATGACAGCTGATGTGCACTCTGTCATGTAGTCCCTCGATGGGACAAGTACACCGCTAGCCTCCTGTCACTCAGCTTCAGATACTAGGCCTTTTGCAGACTGTTTTCTGTTGTAGCAGCAATCATGTGGGTAGACTATTCCTGTTTATAGAAGACAATTCTCCTGCCAAAGGTGCGCAAATCTCCGTGCAAGACTATTTTTTTTTCTTTTACAGAAAACTGCTTTGTCACCATGAGACAGCTTCCCCTTAGGTTCTGTCTTTAAGGATGTTTATTCTGCAGCAACTTCAGCTCAGGCAGACGTATGGAGCCAGCCTTCAACAACCTGGATCAGGCCCTGACAGCACTGGTATGGAGAATAATGAGCGTGTAAGTGTCAACCAACTGGCAGGTCCTGGGTTGGGCATCCCGCACTGAGCTCTGCGACGAGCTCTCTGCAACGTGGCTGTTGGGAGTGATGTGGTGTAGGCTGAGTCCGTGTGAGTTGCAATCACTGCAAGGTAGACGAACCCTTCAAATCTCCTGTCTATCTCCGGGCTCCTTTTATCTATTTCAGCCTTAGGCTTGTAATTCTGGGAAATCTTTAGTGCAAATTGCCTATCTGTGACCATATGGGCCCCAAAGATGAGTCAAACATTAAACACAAACGCCTTGTGAGGCTGTTCTAACTGTCAGAAAAGCCACAGCTTTTCTGTCCACAAAGGGCATCATCCACCTGCTCTGACTGATATTACTTAACAGGATAGTTTCTTCCGAATGCTCTTGTCTTTATCACTCACAGTGCAGACCATATTACCACTTTCTACCATAAAAGTAATTGCCTTGCACTCTCAATTTCTTTTGGAAACTTCTCATTTGGTCTCCTCACCCTTTGGCCAGAACTTTAATTTTATGTCATTTAAGACATTACAGTTCAAAATGTTAAATTATGTCATTACAAAACACATCAAGGTTTATGCCTGTTGTTGATAGCTCACTCAAAATGGTGTTGATGAAGCTTAAAGCTAAGTGAATTCTGACTATTTTTGTTATCGCCCTGCATGCCATGAGTTTAATAACATGCAGGCCATTAAGTCATTACCATTAGTTCCTATAAATTAAAGAAAACCATGTAATACTGTTCTCTCCCCTCCTTTTGCTAATGGCATAAACATAATGTTAAAGTCTTTTTAGAAATATCTTTTTTTTTCTTCAAAAGGCAATTTTCTAAATGAAAAAGGTACGGATTGTTGTGTAAAATTGGCATGATTGGAAAACTGCATTAAATAGACTATAACCTGAAGAAAGTCTGCTAAACTTGAGTTATATTTCTCAGACATGAAACCCTCATGGTTTACTACTAGGTTTACTACTCTCACACCTAAGCAAATAAGGAATGAATAAGCACTATTTTTATCACGCAGTGGAAAAGAAAACTTTCTTGTATGGCAAAAATGCAGCCGTCTTTTCCCATGAATAATTTTAACAGTCAAATTCCTTACTTACAAGCACTCATTAACCTATGCAAATATACAGAACTGTAGTCATCAAAAGCGCAGAGCAGGTGGACAATTCAGCATGGTAAGTCTACAGAGAAGTACAGCTTGCTCTTCTTCTGTCATCTCACCTTTTTACCATCTTGTTGCTTTTCATATACTTTAACTGTTTCCTTGTCACCAATGCTCAGAAGCAGCTGTGGTGCCAGGTACTCGTACAGCCACTGCAGACTCTCATTAATGAGCCTGTGGGAGCTGATCTGCAACGAAGCCTCCAGACAGAACTGTTACCTGATTAAGAAAACAGCTGCCCAGCTGTCTGATCACTGCCTAATAATTTCTTGTTCTTGAAAGTTTTTCTACATAAATGAACACTGTTGTGAGTGTTATACTTAATTTACTGTCTCTTCCCCTCTGCTGAGCTACCATGTAATGATATCTACGTGCGTGGGGCAAAGCCCCAGTAGCAGAGAAGAGCTGACAGGGCAAGCAGAGGTTCCTCTCGGGTAGAGTGTTGGTTGCTCCCCAGGTGCATTCTCCCAAAAAGCCATGATGGAGCCACGACTGTCCCTTAAGGGGACACCTTGCTTATCACAGGCTATGGGATGTCCAGGCCTGTGACCAGAGGACATCACCACCACCAAGGGGAAGGGGTCACTGGGGTCCCACCCAATGGACAGCCCTGACCATCCAGCCACATTTTTTGCCCCTTGGAAGACGGCAGCAGCGCAGGGACTCCTCCTTGAGAAAGGAATGCTTCTCACCTATACCTGCTAATCCAGAAGCTGGAGCTAGCACAAGCCTGGAGGCAGACCTCATGTAGATGAGGAGGGGGAAGAAGGGATGAGGGGGTGTTTAATATTCATGGCTACTTGTTATGAGGGCTTTGACTTCACATTGTAAGAGTAGCTTGGGAGGCTGAAGGTGGTATTGCTTATATCCTTAGTCTTAGCTTCTTGTCTATATGGGAGGCATGCTAGTGATATTTGCATATTTCAGTATTTTCGTATCCTGACCATTTCCAAGAGATGCATGGATACTTTGCATGTGGACTAATGCTGATGAGTAGTTCTCCACTGTCTCTTAGCCTGAAAGGGGACAAGGGGACATAGTTTATGGGGTAAGTGTCAAAGCCCTCATGCATGTGCAGTACGTGCTAGGGATACAGACAGGATGTTGTTTGGTGCCAACTCAAGGACAAGTGTTGGCCCCAATGTTCTACCAGCTTCTTCATCATTATGGTGTAAGTAATCAATGCCCCCTCTAACCACAGACCACTGCCTCGAACTGGTCACCTGAGCATGCAGCCAGAGACTGCCAGGATTACAAAACCTGCCTCACAATCCTGGCCATGTGAACCCAAAATCTTCCTCCTGAACACCATTAAATGACTTCTAGCTGCAAAAATGCATGAGTACTACCTACACATCCCAGTGCCTGCTTCAGAGTGCAGCCTTTTTGGCAGAAATCTCTCCTTGGTCTGCGGGAACCATGCCCCAGAGCCCTGCTCCATCAGCACAGTGTTGGGGATGGCAAGCTGCAGCCTGTCTTGTACAGAGATCAGAGACCACTGGAGGGAATTAAGTGCTCGTGCCTTGTTGTCTCGGTAGGGTATTTTCTCACTAGGATGCAGGCAGGGTTTCCTGGCGTCCAAAAGGCCAGAAGAAGGACTGATCTCTGGCCAGCAAAGTGGAGAACTGATGCTCTGCTGGCAATGGTACCTGCCGCGTCCCCACCACTGATGGGGGTGGTGGTGTCCACCCATGCCCCCGTTGTGCTCTCCTGTGACTCTTCCAGGGCTGTGGCTGTGCCTGGTGGCAACACATGCAGGTGGGGAAATGCCGGGGGGCTGCAGGGGGATTTAGACTTGATCTGTTGCTGCTTAGCAGAAGCTTTTTGTGACAAGGGGGAGGAGATGTCGTTTTTAGAAGACAAGTTGCCTTTTTTTCTTTTAATTTGAAAGACAGTTCAAAAAGTGATGAACATTAGGCTTGATTGTGAAGGACAAAGTGGGGTGGGTCCCTTTTTGTTGAGTTCTGGTTTGCTTTGAAGCTGGTGGTATGGTACATTTCTGTGCTTAGTCCAAGGAAAATGAGCTGCTGAATGATTTTGTCCGACACGCTGAGGACCAAATGTTCTGGCAGGAGCTTGTGCCAGCGATGTGAGAGGTGATGAGCTTCCAGAAGCTGTTTTTTGCTCATAAGTTGCCAAAATAGACGAGGTTCTTTGATACAAGTAGTTGTAGGGTTCATGAGCTCTGTATGGTATAGACAAATCAGACACAGTGCTGATGCCAAAAGCACTTGTGGCATAGCTGTGAATGCTATTTTGATAAGTATTTTAATTTTCAAATGCCGAGGAATATTATCCTTACAGAAAAGGGCCACAGGGACAGTCCTTGAAACTGATGCCCTCAGTTTAGCTGCAGAACAGATGTACACATGCAATTGTAAGCAACATACACTTTCCTTAACCTACAACATTAGTAGGCTCTAACCAGGTCTGGAATCACATGTGAAGTTCAATCTTCAAGTCCATTTATCTTTGGGCTGAGTGTGCCGACTGTCTGCAATTCAGCAAGCTGGGGCCGGTGTGCTGGTGCTTTCAGATACATGGATGATGGTCCTCCTGGAGCAGGACTGAGACCAGCTATTTTTGTACGATGCTGGCTGCCAAACAGTTTTTGATTTCCAATCCAGTGGTGAAGGGCTCCTAATACCTTTGCTATTATTAGAAGCAACCTACAAAATTACAAAGGTGGAGGATGAGCAGAATGCAGAATCCTGTACTAGGGGACACTCGGTGAAAATAGTAGGCAATCAATGTGAAACAGAGAAAAGAAAGTACTTCTTTAGCAGTCAGTAGTGAGCTTCAGGAACTTGCTGCCACACAGTGCTGTGGAAGCTGACAGTATCATCAGGTTCAGAAGGGTTTAGACAGATCCAGGGACAACAGGCCCATTAAAAAGACAAGGCAGGAAGGTGCCCCGTGTGGTGTCTGTCACATCAGACACACAGCTGTGGATGCCGGGGAGTATGAGGGGAAGGGGCTGCAGAAATCAGCCAGGTTTGCACACGCTCGCCAAACAGCATCTCTCCTCTTGCAGCTGTGTGATAAACTACTGCACTGAGCCAGTTTTATGTTCTTAATCTAGAAATGTGTTTTATCCCCAACCCGCTGCATGAATATTCAGTTACTACAGCATCCTGGATTCCTGTGAGCTGACTAATGAGCTCAAAGCAACAAAATCAAACAAGAACTAGGATTCTTCTTCATTCCTGGCTCTGATCCTTAGTCCACCGGTGCCTCGCCGTACAGGTGGTCCCATTACACAGCTCATTACCAATCTCCCAAGCCAACACTCCCTCCTTACCGTATACTGTGCTAACACATATAGTGGAATGCCATATTGCAGCCGTTCATATTACAGTGCAAAATCTTAAAGGAACCAAATGAACAAATCTTCCATGGGGTACAGAAAAAGATGGAGATAGTGAAACTTAAATGCTAATGAAATAATGTACAAGTGAGTAACACAAACATCCCATTTACAGTTCTAAAAACTTAAGCATAAGTCATGCATAGTGCAGAAATTTGGTAATTTCAAGCTTTCTTAGATTTTGGAGACTGAAAAGCAAAACTTCCCCTGCCCCTTGCATTTCCCCTTTCCCAGCAACTTAGGAAGTAAGCCAGCATACCAACTTTTAAGTATGAAATAAAATGAAACCGATCATTGTTTTTAAGCAATTGCCCTCAAAGCCGCCCAATAATAGTGTTTCTAAAGCAGTTCCTACCTTTGTTTTCCAACTTGAGCTCCTCTGCTAGCAAGCTGTCTTGTCTGTTGCCAAGCACAAATGCCAGAAAGGAGAGGATCAGGGCATCCAAGATTCCAATAATTGCCAGGATATATGCCCAGCGGACTGAACAAGCCCCCAGCGTGTACTTGTCTGTCTTTTCACCACACATCCGTTTTACCTCATCTGAATCCCAGCCATCAGGAAAAATCATACAACCCAGGACGAGACAGGCAGCTTGGAGAAAAAAGAAAAGGAGAACAATGGGATAATGAGACCAAACTTTTGTTTTGATGAGAACCTACACAGTTATCATTAAAGCAACACACTTTTCCATCCTGAGCTTCAAAGCTAGGTTACTTAAAAACAAGCCACAGAATTATACGCTGTGATTAAGTATTTAATATAAAAACCTAAGATACAACATCAATTGCACACCTTGCTTAAAAAAAAAAAAGTTACATCCTGAATCCCTGGCCAGTTTTTGTACCAGTGCAATCACATTTTCCTGGTGAGACTGATTTCTTCATTGTAATATGAAAGACTCACACAAAGCAAAAGGGGAAAATGATTAATTATCTGGATATTCAAAGAAAACACCAGATTACTGTCAAATGGCCAGACAAACAAACCAGAGAAAAATAAAGGGAAAAAACAACCTATAATTTCTTGTAATCTAAATGGTTGTAACACACACAGGTAATAGCAAGGTTTTTTTTTGTCAGTTGGCAGTACCCCTTTAACTGAAATATGTTTTATGCATAAGGTTTGTACTCCTCAAAAACACAAGTAATGACATTGTTCTGCAAGGAAAAATAAGCTGTCAACATTGCTGTCAACTTCTGATCTGGTTTACCTGAGAAATCACCACATGACATCTCAAACACGAAAAAGCACTGATCCTTTTAACACCAAGAAAAATGAAAAGCCTCTACCTGCATGGAAAGCTAGGTGACATTGACCACCAGCTTCTCCGGGTGGGGGCAGCCGTACCATGGGGGGGACGGAGGCAAAGGGTGGGTACTCAGGTCCTCATCCATCAGCCTGGGTGACTGCTAAAAGGCTGAACTTCATTTTTAAGTAGCAGAAATTTGCTTTGACCCTTGGTTCCCAGGGAAACTGTCCTGCTGTGGGACAGCAGGTAGTGTCATGGGCCAACGTGGCTCTTGTGGAGCAGGCAAAATGGTGTGACAAGTTTGTTTTTTCAAAAGTAATGTGTTCCATCATCTGAAGCAGCATCAATCTTGCCCACTGGCCAGCAGTTGCTGTGATGTCCCCTGCCTGGACGGTGCCAGGGTGAGGGCTGAGCATGCGTGGCTACCTGTGCCTGGCTACCCACACCTTGGGTGGGACATGCGTGGTCCTGGGCAAGGAGACCTCATGCATGGTCCTGCTGGGCTCTAGAGCATGGTCACAGCCCTTGCCCCAGCATCTTACCAGCCCAGGTTTGGCCACAGCCTTGGTCTGGCACAGGACTTGCTGTTCAGATACATGTCCTGTGGTCACTGGGGAGCAGCCTCCTTGGAGGTTGTTGCCCCTCTTCCTACTGGAGTGTGTGCCTTGTGGTGGAGGGTAACATGACAAGGATGCAGCAGCAGCGCTTCTGCCCCTGAGAGGATACGATGTGTCCTGAGGTGGTGATACATCATTACAGAAACACACACACAAAAAAGAAAACCCATACACTGAATCTTCACTAACATGGTCTCTCCCCACTGAGTCACTAGCTGAGAAAATCCACGGCTGAGAAAACATGCCAATATGCCAATCTCGTAGCACTGGACCAAATGTACTTCTGCGTAGGACTGGCTTCCCGCTGTCCACGCACAGGGACTGTCACCGGGCACAGCTGAAGGAGTGCAGCGACGGCATGACTTGTACCTTGCTGGTTGCTTTTGGACAACGTCTTTCCCTGGGAAACCCCATACGGGTTGGCCCTGCTGTGAATGGGGTGATGGACCAGGTCGTCTCCAGAGGTCCTGTCCAACCTGAACTGATTTTTGGCAGGGAGGCAGAACTTTGGTAACAGAGCAGTTGGGTACTCACAGCACATTTCCTATCAGAGAAATGGGAATAGTGCACGGATATGCTTAAATGCAGCCCTTGGTCATGGTGACGGACTTGCTGGCACTGAAGCAAACAATGTGAGCGCAGCACTAGCCAGGGGAACAGCATAGGGGCATCTTCAGTAGGGGAGGATAGGATATAAAAATTAAGTAAAATAAGAAAAATCTAAAAATAAAGATTATGTTGAATGGGTTCGTTCCTCAGTTTTTATTGCATTTTGGAGAATCAGAAAATCCATATGCTTTCAGTAATTGTCTGTACTGTCTTTTCTAATTTGGAAACAAGCGTATTTCCTGCATTAGCCCTTCTTTCTTAGTATGGCTGACGAGATACAATGGATCCTAAACCATCTTTTATAAGTCTTAATATTATATCGGTGCACTGTGCTTTAAATTGCAAGTATATGTGCTAATTGAAAAGAATACACTGTGTGGCTTTCAGCCTTTTAAATGGTTGCTGAACCAGACCTCTGTTTGGAAAACACAGTTTATACACAGAGTAGCTTGTGCAACCAACAGCTGCTGTCGCTTTGGGAATTGCAACAAGTTCTTGTCTTTTCTGGGCAAGCATAAGCACTGTCATTTTACATACCTCTAATGCCCACGAGAAAAAAACACATGTGCATGGAATCAATATGATGAAATACTGGAAAAGAGATGTGAAAAAGAGCTCAGGAATGGCATTTTCCTTTTGACAGCTACACAATTGCTGTAGACAAAACCATGAAAGCATGTCTGCAGAAAGCATCCGACGTAGAATAAAACCTGTGCCTAAGGCATTTGACAAATTCTTCCTGAGCAGTTCATTTGTGCGAAAATATAACAGCTTATAATACTTTCAAGGACAATTAGGCTTAGAAACAAGGACAATTAGATAAGGACCTATTTACTCAGAACATGCAGGTTGGACAAATTGTAGTTGCCTATTGCCCGCCTTAACTCATTTACAGAATTTCATAAGATCTTCCAAAGATTTTTAGAGACAAACTGTACAACAATTTTCTTTCTGGAGCTGATTACACATGCTTCAAGAAAGATTATTTCTCGCAGTCAACACATAAGCATTGCCCTCACAGTTGTGAGGGATTTCTTTGAAATGATGCATCAAATCTGCATACTTCTGGTGTTGGTGAAAATGTCCGCATTTACCCAGGTAAATGTTGACAAATGTTTACTATGTAACAGCAGCTACCAAAGCCAGTTTACTTTTATTAATCATCCTCAAAATGAGAGGAAGCTTAATGCTTAGTTAATGATCAATAGATGTGGGATTTTTCTGCTAAAGCGCAAGAATAATTAGCAAATACCGACATCTCTGTGGTTTTTTATTACATAGCACATCAGACATATGTTCTTAGTACTTCCTAAAAATAATTTAACTTTGTTCTTTTCCACCTAGGTAATTAAAAATATGGGCCCTTATCTCAGGAACTCAGTGCACAGCTTCCCAGCTGAGTTCCTCAGATTTCCAATTAACTCATCTTTCCTGAATTCTGTTCCTGCACGCTTTGATACACTTGCTTAACTTTCTGGAGTCATTCTGTTGATTGCAGTTGGACTTCTCTTGTTAATAAGACACACAGGTAAACGGTGGCTGGACTAGATTCCTTCGCGTAAAGGCAGATATCAAAGAGAGGATACTATTATTATCTCCTTTGCCTATACACTTTACATGCTTTTTTCTAGATGACTGCTTGGTCAATATCTTCAGATGCAGGAATCGTACCTTACCTGTAATGGTTAACATAAGTAAGATTAGTCAACCTGGAGCCTTCACTGGCTGAGGGAATATTTTGCACTGAATGCCTTTAAGAATACAGACTTGCTCAATAATATGAAACAGATAATGATTCGTTTATCAGCTACAAGACCGAAAAGACAGGTATAAAATCCACCTACAGATCTACTTTGTATTGCTAGAAATTTTTACATTTTAATCTTTCTGAAGAGGATTAGAAGATTTTTCTCTAGAGGGAAATGACTTTCAGTTTTATACAAATTTAAAAAATGGAAACCATTTTATGCCATTTCAGTGAAACTGCTAAGAGATGATTTTATAACACATGGGTCCCATATCTTTGTCTAAACTTCCACTGTCTCTAATGGCAATGTAACTGAAATGGAAATGTAACAAAGGCTACTACTGTTTTACTACTATCCAGTTCTAATAAATTCAGAAACTTTTGGATTTGGAAAGCTCACCTATTGAATGAAAAGACTTAAATCATCAGTTCCTACAGACTTTTTGATTCAAGTAAGGAAAAAGTTAAATCTATATTGGTTGAAGGCAGTCTTCTGTGGGTGAGCTGAATACGTCGGATTAGCACCATCTTCCTGAGCCTGCAGACAGCCCAGCCTAGGACCTCCTCAGCTCATCAAGAGCTTTCATGAGAAGCAGCAGGGGGATATTGATAAACGACTGATTAGTGTCACTGACACCAGTCAGAACTATTTCGGCAACTGTAAAACTTACAAGAATCATATCCACATCATTTTCCCTTTGGTTGCTTGAGAAAGCTCCTGGCAGGAATAGTGCCTTTGTAACTATGGCCCTGGGCTTCCTCCAGTCCTTCCTCTAATTTTCTTACAAGACGTGGAGTAACAAATTTTTTCTCCTACATACGGGAGTCTGGTGACTTTTCAAGCTTTTAAAAAATAATTAATAAATAGTAGTTAAGCACGCCTGATACACATTTACTTCTCAAAAGCTTTTTTCTCATGTAAACAGCTAACAGAAACTGTCACACGGTTTTCCTTTAGGGCTCTGAGTGACAAGACAAGTTATTCATACTAAGAGAGAGAGTCCAGGCTTTCACCTCCTGGGACGAAAGGATGCAGATACGCACTTTCAGAGATTGGACACAGACACTGAATTGTTGCTGGCACTGACATGCTTGTGCCTCTGACCAAGCTAATGTTATCACAGCCTGTGCTCTGTGCATGAGCTCAAATGGTAATTAGCAAGCAAGTAGTTCATGATCCTATGGTTGTGCCAAATACGGTGACAGATTAATATTATATCATTGCATGGAATGAGATTCTATTTATAAAAAGGCTGACTGTTATACAGGAAACCAGACTGAGAAATTCCTGCTGGCAGGACCCCCCCTTCATCTTCATTCTTTTCCTGACAATATACCCAATTTGCTTGCATGTAGAGTATGATGGTGGCAAGTTTCCTGATAAAAGGGTCAAAAAAATGGAAAGGAAATGACACTGACCAGCTATTTTCTTTCCATACCCACACATGCAAGGGCCTCCAAGCCTCCATGGTTCCAAAAACTGAGAGGTTCTTTTTTTTCAGAATTTTTTTTAAATGATATTTACAAAAACAGTGATCCAGTAAACTCCAAGAAATTGAATAGTTTTTGCCAGCTGTGTTGGTGGAGTGAACTTCTAGGACAGAGTGAAATTAAAGGTGAGGACTCTGGCAGGGGACATTCATTAGGACTACAGTCTTTCAGAAGCTTGTACCTGGGAAAGAAAGAAAGGGTGAGGGGAGGTGGCTGAAGACACAGGGTCAAATACAGTCCTAGGTGAACACAGAGGCTGAGCATCCATGCAGCTGAGATTGCCTTGAGTGATATGGACTGTACTAATGAGTGGGATAATAATTCTCTGTGTTTACATTTATGTTCTGGCTTCGAGCAAATGTGCAATTTTGAAGCAAATCCCCTGATTTTCCCCATTTACTGATTCCATTCTCAGAAACAGTACTGGTGCATGTAAAACAGATTATTTTCGGAGGAGATTAGAAGTTCCTTTCCAAAAGCTCTTCAGTGCTGGATGGGGACCTTAAAATTCTGACTCAATGTGTGGGCTTCATCACCACAAAACGTGCACCCAGGAGAAGGCTCTCGAACCATGCAGAGCTTCCTTAACACATGAAACAGTTCTTGTACAATACAAAGAGGCAAATGCCATATAAGACTTCTTATTTGCTGCTTTGTTTGAAGACTGCCAGATTCAGTCTTCAGCTTTGGAGAGGTTCTTCAGAGAGGTGCCAACTGGCTCCCCAAGGAGATGACACAGCCTGTTAATTTGTGCCATAAGCAGACCGAAAGTTCCACTGGGAGCAGGATATCTTGGTGGTGCTCATATGGGGTTGCTAACCACTTGATTGCTGTTGGGTATGAGATAGCCAATGAGAAAAGTGGCATGAAATTCAAGATTCAAGGGCGGTGTTCTTGGAGAGCTGGAATGATAAAATCATATCCGGACTTCTGTGCCCTGGGCTCCCATGTGGGACAAGGGAGGTGCCCTGTGGAATTACTCCAGGACACTGATATGGATTTTCATCTAAGTGACATGGACAAAAGCAGACCTTCCAACAGAGTCCGAAAGATGCTCCCCGCCCCCCTCCCCTCAAGTGAAGGAGCAAAGGTTTGTGGGTTAATCTTTGTTCAGAAAGCTTCAAACAACATGTATAATGGGGGCATTTGGTCCAGGAGACAAGACTAGTTCTCATTTGAATTAAAACCCTAGAACCACATGAGATGAGGATGTGAGAGGCTTCAGCAGTAACTGCTTTAATCTATTTATTCTCTTATTTCGCGTCATCTTACTTGGTAATGTAGACAAGCCTGAACCTCTCCACAGGATTAAGAACATTTATAGACAGTGAGAAGAGGGAGAAAAAGGAGGAAAACCTTCCACTGCATTCCTGTGATAAAATAAAAGACCCAACACAATTACGGCCACCTGACTCATTAGGGCACTGACATTTTGATGCCAAGTCTGATAAGACTATATATACATACATATCAAGAGATATGTGTATTTCCCATGCTGATTTTAAGAAAAGGAAAAAAGAAGACCAAATATTCAGTGACTGGACAGCAAAGAGAAAGAAAATAATATTGTAGAAAGTGGTAGTGAGGTAGGTGCTACAGTCAGGGAGAGAAGACTTGCCATAACCTGGCTGAGTTGACAGATAACTGAGATATTTTGATGCCTGCTAGTTATGCTTAGACAGCAAAATGGAAGAATTTGATCTGCTGTTGCAAGATGTGAAGCTGGATAACAGAAATATGGTTGACCAACAGCCATTCCCAAAGACAAGCACTAAAGAGCATGAGTTGTTCAGAAAGATGGAAACAACTGGGAAAGTGAAGTAATGTTATATGTGAGGAATATGTTAAGCTGTAAATAAGTAGAAAAGAATAGCAAAGATAGTGCAATCTACCTCAGTTAAGCTCACTTGGGGGAAGAACTGTAAGAGAAATTTTACTGCACTAAGGGGGCTTGTTTTAGACTTCAAGTGTTGGATTCATGTATGGATAGAGATTTCTTTGATATGGTAGAGACAGAAGTTCTGTGAGGGGTTGTATCATCATGGGAACATTTAACTTCCAAGTTTTGACCATTAGCCATGATAATTAAGCTTTGCGATTAATGCAGTGCTATGAATAATTTAGTTAGTACAACAACTATCTTAGCTTGAGCATAAAGATAATGTAAGAGTATCATAGATTTTTATGAGTGTGTGGCAGGTGACTTACAAGGTGCATCCCAATGACTCCTTGCAAAAGATCACAACTTCTGGTGTTCCAACCACGGTCATATGCAATAGGTATTTATAGTGCCTTGTCCAGAAAAAATATGGAAATTGGGGACTATTAACGGATGCAGGCCTTATCAACATGTAGGCAAAAAATCCCTAGAAATGCCATGACAATGAATTGCTAACAGCTATAGCAGAGGTAGATGACTAACTGATGAAAAATGGGTAAACTAAAATTATATACGACAAGAGATAAAAATACTTCTTTACAATGAAGCAGGTATAGGAGGTGGTATAGCTAGAAGCCCACACGAAGATATGTGTCAAAAGTTACATTTACACTGTTTCACCTCCTGTGGTATCCACTGGCCCTGGGACCTAACAATTTTTTTCTTCTGATTTTTTAAGTGTCTAAAATAACACGAAAACTGTGTCACAGCCCACCAGAGTTTTTCTAACATGTCTTTGTATCACAGAATGTGTGTTATGAGCTCTGTATGTCAGCTGAAGGTCCATGCCCAGAGATCACAGGAACGACAAAGGTGCTTGCAAATGTGTGTGCTCAGAGGGCCATGACCTGGGAGTCAACCATCACGAAGCCAGGTTGTTTGACGATGTAGAGATATCCAAAAGCCACTTTTCTCACATTCTAGAGTCTCCTGAAAAAGAACTGTATAAGTAATGAATGAACTACTTGTTTATATTGCATCTTTGTTTTTTGTCAGATCACAGCTGTCTTATGCAATTTTGGCTTGGCTTTGCTTGGTAACAAAACTTACTATTGGAAGTGTTTATTTTGAATGCTGTCACAGAGGACTGTTACAGATTTCTAATTTAATGTTAACTTCTCTTTGTAGAACCTGGTCTTTAGCCAAACCATATCAAATGAAATGTACTGGATTTAATTAATGAATAAACTCAATATAAATACAGTGTAGGCTACAGCAGAGAGACTGGAGAATATGTGCTATTATGAATGGCATAGACTAGACATCACTTGAGACTTATACAGCTGACATTTCATCACAAGTTACTGATGCAAGTAGCGAAGCTATTTTAAACATGGTTTTGATAAAGAGAAGGAAGAGCTGAAAATAATCTTACCTTCAGTGACCATGAGTCAATTAAATTTAAATAAATTGAGAATATGAATAAAAATGATCCTGAAACTGGGTTTAAAAAAATGCATATTTCAGCAGGACAAACTTTGATAAGCTAAAGAAACTGCTAACAAGTTAACTAGACTGAAGAGGTCCATACTTAATTGTGGGGAACGCCTTGAATTTCTTTCAGTCAAAGACATAAATTTTCTGATGTAACTTGGCAAGATGAATAAATTCCAGGGGTACTTTCAGCTCTGTCTGAATGAGTAGCAAACTCTGTTTCCTTCTACCCTCATTACCTATCCCCCCAAAAAAGCCTTGGAAAAAGGAAAGAAGATGTGAGCAGAGACCTTAGAAATTATAGGAAAAGGGACTAGTTATCAAAGAAAGACTCATTTTGGAGGTTAGATAATGCATGTCTAAAAGACAGCTTGCCAAAAGTCAAACTGTGCTATATGTTTCAAGAGAAATTGAAATAAAAAATCAAATAATCTTCAATTAGGTTAACAAAGAAGAAGAAAAGCAGATATGGAATAAGGCTGGGGCTAGGACCTAATTCTTTGCCTCATTTTTCAATGAGGATGATGATAGAGAACAGGAGGACAATGCCCTGACAGCTGGGCATGAGCATTTGGAAATGGGAACTCCTGCCTCCAAGCCCATAGCAAACCTAAAATGATCATAATGTGCTCAAGCTGGAGGAATGGACCCTCCAACCCCAAATACTGAAATAGCCAACGCATTGAACTGCAAAGCTGGTAGGAAGGTTTTTTAAGTAAATTTATTGTTGAGATACTGGAGAACAGCATATGTGCTACCTACTTTTTAGAAAAAACAAAACAAAATTGAGAGTTGAAAAGTAATTGGAGCAAACACTCACCCATCAGTTTGACCTCAGTTCTTTGAATAATTATTGAAGGAAAGAATAATTAAAGTCATGGAAAGCAATACAAAGTGGGGTGATGTTAGCATGGTTCTATCTGACCGCTAGGAAGCAGTGACTTTATAAAAGGAAGATAAGCAATATGCTCCTCAGGAAGCATTTGATACTGTGTCATATAGAAACATTTATTAACCTGGAGAATACAGAGATCAGCATGAAAATTTAAGGTGCTTATGGTACTTGTTCATGGGGAGCTGACTTTTTTTGCTTGAAGGGAAAGTCTTGAGCTGTTGTGAGGATACATTGGGCACCTCAAGAATCAGCCTGGATGTCAATCACTTAGTGTTTTCATTAGGAGCTTTGGCAAAAGTGGAGGTTTGGTAGTAAAATCCACTGATAGGAGGCACTATCAATGCAGAAGACTATTGGGACAAATGGTAAAAAAGCGAAAACTTGTGAGTATGTTGATCAGCCCTTGGAGGACCATGAGTCACCAGTAAAATGCACCCATGAAAAAGGTAAACATGAGCATTAGCAGTACCAGGGAAAGTTTTTTCAGCATAATGTAAGCACTAGAGCCATCCGGTGCTGGTGGTTTCCAATCTTTAGAAGAGTGATGTTTGGAACAACCAGTTAAGAAGAGCAAGATTATTTTAAGATGTAATGTGGTACTTTAGGAAAGGTATTGCATGATGCTGTAACTGCCCATGATAAGGGGACTAGATTTGATGATTTAGTAGGTCTTTTCCAGGCCTATGTTCTTATGAGGAGGCTGGGAGATAAACATCTTTGAAATTAATAAAGAAGGATATCTAAGAGGAATAGCAGTCAAAGAATTAGGAGCTAGGTGGAACTACAGAAATCTAAGATCAAAAATAGTGTTATCTATATCAAACTGAGAAGAAAATCTAGAGAATAAATGGGGGTAAGAGGCAAAGAAGGAGCTCAGTATTGGGCTCTCTCACTGTGGTCTTTACAGAAGTTTGCCCTTCCCCTTCTTTATTAAAGGTTTGAAAATGTGATGGCAAGGAAAGAGGAGAGGCATAAAGTGATTTTCTTTTTTGCCAGTCCTTATCCAAGCTGTCCTGATTTCCCTGCCAAATATCGAGCAACTACAACAGCCTGGTTTTGTACTTGGGAAGTGCATGCCTCCGGCTTGTTTCTGAAGGTACTGCAATTGCAAGCAAATCTAAACATGCTGGTGAGTGGGGAAGTCTGGGAGTGCACCAGCTGCTGTTTTCAGGATAAACACGGCAAAGTTCTGCAGGCTTCTGAGGTGGAAGCAAGATGCAGAAGCAAGAGATATTCATACAGAAAGGGAATTTCTACATCTAAGTCTATAGTAGAGTCCATCATAAATACAACTGTTTCAGTCTTTTGCTCCTGAAAACTAACAAATTCCAGCCAGTAAGTACTCACTTGCAAAAAAGGAGGCAAAAACCTCTAAAAAACCATGTAGTGTTGCCTAGAAAACAGATCTGCACGCCTTATGGTGCTGGTCCACTGAAGAATTTTATGGTTACTTTGTACAAACACAAAAGAATGGATCCCAGAGAGGGGGAAGAGCTATTTAACTGGAAGGGCAGTCTTGGCACCTGGACAAATGGATATAAACTATCCAGGAATACAGTTAGGCTGTAAAGTAGAAGGCAGTTTTGAATTGTTGGAGGAGAGGCTCTGGCACAAAGTCAGTAGCTGTAACCAGGCCAAAAAGTTTTAAGCTGTCCAAGCTGATGCTGTTAAATAGTTATTAAAGATGGAGTTTGATCAGTGTATTAAAAAATTATTAGGATGTGTTTCTCTGTGAGGCTAAATTCAGCCACTTTGGGCCTTTAAGATAACTGCAAGAACATAAAGGGCTTACACCATGTATCTTCAGACATCAGAAACCTGGGATAGTCACTTTTCTCAGCATATGAGCTTTGCAGCAGCTGCAGAGCTGGACACAAGGATGATGCAAACAGCACCCGTTTGAGCCTTAGGGCAGGAGCAGCACTGAAGACAAACTCCAGGCTTGAGCACTATGGCCGTTTTGCTGAAAAGCTTCGGATTTATTTTCCTTTGACCATAAACTTAGCAAGACTCTCTACCTGGATAAACCATGCCCTGTATTGTACTCAGCAAAGCCTCTTGCTGACTGTTTTTCAGCCTATGGTTGCACTCTGTGAAACCAGTTCAGCTGACACTGCGTAACCATTGAGTTCACAACCAGCAAGGCTTCCCTACACTGTTACTGAACTCCATCCACACTACTGCAACCCTTGACTGCAGGGGCTTGTCTGTGTCTCACCTGGTACATGCCATGGAGCACACTAACAGCAATAGCATATTAGTAATGCATTAAAGAATCAGCCCTCACAGACTCCTGCTTCAGAGAAACATCTGGTATGATGTCCTGGTCGTGTTCACACTTTCATTTACATGAACACTTAAGGGTATTTGACAGTCATGATTGGAAATGATTGGAAAATGGGGTAACTCACCCATCCAGTACATGAAATAGCATGGGTCAGTGGTCAACAACTGAGCGAGCGGTTTCAAAAGAGCCACTGAGAATTCAACCAATTGTTATCAGACCTCTGCTTTGCCGGCTGTCATGCCACAAAAGGAACATGAACGATAAAAACACTTGCAAGAGGAAATGAAATAAAAGGAGAGGGGAGGGGGAAAACTTTTCTTAAATGTGCTGAGCCTCTCCTCCATCTTCGTGGCCCCCCCGGCGGCGCTGGCGCAGAACGCTGACTCAGCACACTGGCCAGCAGACGGGGAGCAGTGAAACACCTGCAGCACAAACAGCTGCCGGGCAGGTGCCTGCGCCTGCTCTTGGTTGCTGGCCAGCCGGAGAAATCTCTCCTGTGGAAGCTGATTGAGAGATTCAAGAAGTTGTTTTGCAGTCGATAAGATAAATAGCCACTGGTGAGATTTCTCTGCTGTAAGCTCTGCTGTAAGGTGCAGGTTCATGGTCACTGCTACGTTCTCTGCCAAAGCATGGCTATGATTCCCAGAATATAATGCATCATGATAAGGAAATGTGATTTAACGTTGAAATAAGAAGTGTTTTAAGATCTACAATTTATAGGCATTCAACCCCCTGTTTGTGGGCATGACAGTCACATTCCCTTTGCCCTCACTTGGAGCTTTGTGTTCCCCATCTACATTAGTGGAGAAAGTGAAGTTTCAGAGGAAGTGACTGAAGTCAAGTAGAAAGATAATGCGATGGACAAGGAAATATTCTGTCATGAGCAAAGGAAAAGAAGTAATTGAATGCACTGGGGGAGAAAGGGGAAGGCTCTTGTCCCTCTTGTCTTTTGTAAAGCATTAATGTTTTGCTAGAAATTACCTGCAGTTGACTAAATGCTATGCTTTGCTTGACAAGTGGGAAGCGTACTCACCCTCTCTGAGACACTGGCTCATCCTCCAAGTATTAAAATCTGTTCAGGATTCACCAATTTCCTCAGGGCTGGGGATCCCTCAATGTACTCTACCAGAGGGCTCCAGCTAGCTCTGTAAGGGAAGATCTAGCTGCAGACTGGTTTCATCCTCCTTTTTAAAACCAGCAGCCTTCCCAAAGCCAGCCTGCGCCCTGCTCCCCATCTCCTCTGAATGAGGGGATGCACGCTTGTACCTCAGAGTGGTTTGTGGGATAGGAAAAAAAAGTGAGACAGGGCTTGAAGCACCTTTACGCTGCAGGCAAATGGAAGTGGGTAATGCAAAGCTAAAGGCCTGCAGAGGGGAGGACATTAACGTGTGGAGGAGGCAGGCAGCTGGGAGGCAGCGATATGGGGCAGTCTCGTCTGAAAAGAGAGAGGTGGAAGCAGAAGGAGGCAGCCTTGTTCTTGAGCTGGAAATGTTAAGGTTTAACTAAAGTCATTACAATCATTTAAATCTGATTTCCAAAGCAGTGCTAGCCGATATTGCAAAACGACTGGCACAGAGGCAAGACAAGTTCAGAATGGATGATAAAGGCATTGACTTTTGTATAGTTCCTTTCAATGCCCCTGAGGCACACACATATGTCTTTATGCCTGCACAGCTTGTCATGTGCTATTCTTCACTTATCTCTGCTATAGCTCTTCCTGATCTCCTAACAGCTTTGCTCGGAAGAAAAGAGAAATGGACAATAGGCCCCGAGACCGCTTGGCCGCATTGCTTCTTCATTAAAGTTGACATTTGGCAGTGAGACTTTACTGCCTTTCAGGAGCTGATGTTTCATTGAAGCTAACAGCAGCAGAGGTATCAGGGGCAGCATTGTCTTTCCCACTGAGCATCTGAGCTTTGGATGGTGGGAGAGAGCCCTGGAGAATGAGACCAGTAACACTGGCGATGTTTTTCTCTTTTGCCTTTTTCCTGTTAAAGGGAAGACTAGCCTTTTACCTAGGCCCAAGCCTGTGAGATTGCTAAGCCTCCTAAACTCATTGCTTTTGACATGCCAAAATTGACAAAATTGAAAAAATTTAAAGTCTTTGAAAAAATGTGGAAAAAATCTGCATTTGTTTTGTGAATACCTTATTATAATATATCTATATTGGCAAGCACATCTCATCTTCCATTTGCTATCAAGTCTGTCTGATCAATAATGTCTCCTATTTTGTTCAGTATAACTGCAACAGTCCTTCCTTGGTGTTTTGGTAATCCTGATTCTCCTACTGGTTCCTAACTGGAAGGCTTAATTTTGGAATTTCTTTTCGCTCCTGCAGAAGTACATTTCTGTGCCTTTATTTTTTTTAGTCTTGCTGGTTAACCCCAAGATTTGCACTATACAGCAAAGTTTGCTAGTATAGTTGTCAGCAAATCCTTGTGTGCATGCACATGCAATTTCAAGTCCTGTCTAGGTTTATGATACCACGTTGTAATACCTTTTTGAACATTTTTGTAAGTCCAGCACATGTCCTGTTCTAGTGCTGCAATGCCTTTGAGGTAAAGTAATCCTTAGTACTTCCAACACAGCAAACAACCACTCTGGTGCTGATTTTCAGCACTGATGCCCAGAAGTCACAGAAAGTAGGTCTCCCTCCATTTAAAACTTCTAGCATATGCCTATTAATATACCACTGCTGGTGATTTCTGCCTTAGAAATTAAGATGTCTGTTCAGACATTGAAAAGACTGAAATAATATAAGGCAAAGCAGCAATGCAAGGCAAAGGGAAAATCTGACAGTCCCATCAAAACCAATGAGACTGACATGGGCTGTCGGAAAAGCTGGGTACCTTGGGTATGAAGCTTGAGGCCTTGCTGGGTGACCTCTGAAACCCCAAAGTGTATGCTGCCCACCAGCTCATTAAGAAGGGTGAACCAGGAGATATGGTGTTTCTAAAGGGAGTAAGAGGACTCTAACCCAACTGGATCCAGAAATGGGGGAAAGAGAATTTAACTTGGATTGCAGTAACTGTGTCTTCTTTCAAAAATATTCGTAGGTCCTGGAACCCCATGTCCTTTTTCCAGTACTCTCTTTATAAATAAATAATGGTTGAAAACATGTATATAGAATTGTTTTCTGAAGCAGTTGGCTTAGTTTAGCTCTGTTGGTGGGCACAAGCAAAAAAGAGAAGAAATTCCACAAGCAACTCAAAATGTTCCTGAATGCATCAGGCAGCAAGTGTTTCTATCACTACATTGCAAGCAGTTGAAATACAGCGTAAGAGATATTTGAGCATTTGAATAAATGTACAGAAAACAGAATGTCCATTTTGCGAGCAGTCCAGTATCTTGTCATTCAGACTACTTGATTTTTATAAATAAATATTTAGAGGAAGCATAAACTTCAAGACCTCAGCCCATCAGAATCACCACTGGCTGTAGTAAGTTAGCAATCTTTAATACATTATTCCTACCTCTATTACCAGTGACACCTGTGAATTCATTTCTCAGTCTCACACGACTATTTGCATTGGAAAGTGGTACTACAAAGTGATGGGGCTGAGAGCTTCTGACCTATTCCAAACAAGTGTATTGGAAATAAATCCAATTTACTTCAGAGTTCATGACAGCTACTTTGGAAAACTTTAGTTTGGAGAGGCACCTTCTTCAATCTGCTGACAAACTCTCTGACCATGATGATGGAGACATGGACATATGGAAAGCAGTTATCTAATTCTCTCCAGAAGTCCAAGTTCAGGCAGTATGAAGGAAAGGAGAGGTTGGAGTGCCTGTTTCAGGGGAAACACAGGGACTACAGAAATACACAGGAAAGTGCACCAAGATACTATGCAACTCCTTAGACATCAAATACAGGGACTGTAAAACCCATGGATCAAAATCCCTTAAAACCTGTACAGCACCAGTCTTCATGGACTCTGTCTTTTTGGGATTGGAGACACAATACCGTGTCACAATTTGCCTCTCATTAAGCCCAAAAGAAAAATAAAGATTGCAGAGACAACCTGTAATTCATGCAGGAATAGCAGCCAACACGATGCACTTTTAATTTTGCATGGTTTAAAATGTTGTATAATGTTTGTCCTTGAAAACTGGCATTTGACATCTTGAGGTCCCTGAATAAGTCCATCAGGTTCATAAAAATATGCTAACAGTTTGCTTCCAATACGCAGGCAAAGCAAACATGGTCTATTCAGGAATAGCACAAAGTAATTCAAAGTGTACAGAGAGGGCTGCTGGTGAGGCACTCAGCTGCTCAGCACCTCAGCTACCTTGGTGTTGAGCCCCTCAAAATCAGACAATCTTTCCTCTTAGCCTTTCTACTACGAGAATAATGTTTCCCATCTCGGTTCATGAGTACAACATAAAGATATACCATACAGCCTTAATAATATAAATATTTGATTCACGTCCATTGAAACATTACCAGCTCGATATGTTTTCAGCCTAATGAGAACCACATTTAGCACTCATCCATGCAACTGCTCAGACAACAGTGAACTTTATACTTAGTCATGTCTGAAAGGCAGACCAAGCCACAAATGCAAAGAGCATCTTGGGGTCCTTGGAGCACAACTGGTACAGCTACCCCCCGACTCCAACCATGCTGCTCTGAAGAAACATTCTTGCTGCAGTGCTGCCTTTTTAAAAATGAATCTCTCCAGACCACTATGGAGAGGCACGTTCGTGCCTGTGCAACATCCATGCTGGCTCACAAATGCATCCACCAACAGGAAAGTTTCCTTGTTGACACATCTATGCAGGTGGAGTGAACGGTAACTAATGATATACTGCAATTCAATAAATCCATTGCATCAAGTTTCTTGACCCTGTGCAGATGCAACTCTTTCCAGCTTTGCAGAAACCCAAGACTAGAAAAATGGACACCTAACAGTGCCAGATGAAAGTAACCTCAGCTGTTGGCATGATATATAAGAGCTATGTCACTGACCAGAGAAGTTATACTGACCTTGCCCAGTGGTTAAATTGGACAATAACAACAAAGTACTTTTATTTGGATTCATTGCTGGAATTATTTTTGGTTAGCAAGAAAATGCCGTGTTAAATTGTACTAATAGTGTAACCATGGGAACAACATAATAAAGTGCTGATATAAATTTGGTGGAAGTAATTTGTGTATCCAAGAATTATGTTGTCATGTGTTAACTTATGTACTCCTGAAAATGAATGCATGAATTAGTGAAAAGGCACAATTAAGGACTGGTTCTTTGGAGCTTTCCCTTGTGCGACGTTGGGACTCCTGTGATGTCCCTGTACCAGCTTGGGGGTACCTTGCTTCTGCCTAGCAGGGCTATGATAAGCAGGGAAAGTAATTATCCTTATTTTACCAATTAAAAAAAAGTTAGTCTTTTCCTTCTGCTTAAGCAAACCATTATTTCTGTAATAATATCCTTGTGGCCAGTCAGAAACAAACCTAAGAAATGTAATCATAGAATCATAGAATCATTTGGTTGGAAAAGACCCTTAAGATCATCGAGTCCAACCGTACCTGTCCACTACTAAACCACGTCCCTAAGCACCTCGTCTACCCGTCTTTTAAATACCTCCAGGGATGGGGACTCAACCACTTCCCTGGGCAGCCTGTTCCAGTCATTCCTATGGAATCTAACCAGCCTGATCTGACAGTGAGCAGATCTTTCTGGCAGATCCTATGCAAAGCCATACTCACAGTCTTGTGCAGAAAGACCCACTAATGGCCTCACTTACTTGGATTTCAGCTTCTCTCAATATAGATTTGCTGCCCCTACATCCTTTGCCAGCCAGGGCTTCCATCTAATGCCTTCCCTCTTATCAGTGTCAAGGTGCCTCTCATTTTTGTCAGTACCGAGTGAAACATTTTGTCTGAAACTTTTTTTGCCAATAAAGAGTGCAGCAGGTCAGTGGGAACATTTCAAATATTCAGGTGGATCGTTGTGAACTCTACCGACTGAACACAATGCAAAAACATTTCTGAGAAAAACTCTAAGTGCTTTGTTTTTATTGAGAATCCCTCAGAAATAAAGTGCATTTTCATCAGAGGTAGAAAAGATGTAATTTGAGGTTTATCTGCAATTGATTTTTCTTGCCAAGTTTGCCAGTGCACGGCTCTAGAAATGCCACTTTCCACACACAAATGCTCTGCAGCCCCTGCTGCGTCTTCCAGATGTGTCCCCTGGCCCGGTCCCACCTGCTGAGGCTTGGTCCATAAACACATGCTCCACTCCAGCGCTTGCAGCTGGGAAGCAAATGCCTGTAGCAAGTTGGCAATGTCCATGCCCTGTGCCTTCTGCGTGTACCCCTCCTCAATGCTGCATAAGCAGATGCTGTAGCAGTTATAGGAGCTGCACAAAACAGATCATCTGTCCCATATATAAGAGAGCTCAGCTGATGCAACTGCAGAGATTTAAGCTAATCAGTAGCGCTGGTTTCATAGGGTGCTGATGGAGCAGTTTTGCTGGGACAGCTTTCTGTGTAAAAAACCCAGCATGGCAAGGGCAGCTAAATGTACACAGCTCCTAGGGGAAGGGCAAGGCTGGAAATGGTCCTCTTAAAAGTTTCTACTGCAGGCATGGCTTGGGGCAAAAATTTAATTTAGATATCCCTCAGTGTCCTGGTTTCAGCTGAGTTAGAGTTACTTTTCTTCCCAGTAGCTGGCATAGTGCTGTGTTTTGGATTTAGCATGAGAAGAATGCTGATAACACACTGATGTTTTAGTTGTTGCTAAGTAATGCTTAGACTAGTCAAGGACTTTCTTTTTCAGCTTCCCATGCTCTGCCAGGTGCACAAGAAGTTGGGAGGGGGCACAGCCCAAGATAGTTAATCCAAATCGACCAAAGGGCTATTCCATACCATATGACGTCATGCTCAGTATATAAACCGAGGGGAGTTAGCCGGGGGGCAGCGATCGCTGCTCGGGGACTGGCTGGGTGTCAGTCGGCGGGTGGTGAGCGGTTGCATCACTTGTTTTCTTTTCCCTGGGTTTTGTTTGTCTCTCTCGTTCTCCTTTTCATTACAATTATTATTATTATTATTATTATCATTATTATTATTACTATTATTATTATTTTATTTCAATTATTAAACTGTTCTTATCTCAACCCGTGGGTTTTCTTACTCTTGCCCTTCCGATTCTCTCCCCCATCCCACCGGGGAGGGGGAGGGTGAGCGAGCGGCTGCGTGGTGCTTAGTTGCCGACTGGGGCTAAACCACGACACTCAGCCTCTCCTTTCACTTCTCTTTCCGTTTCTCACAGCCCCAGCAGAAACTTGGTGATCTCTGACTGTGTTTGACTGCTAACACCATTCATTCTCATCAAATGCCTATGTACTTTTTAAGTTATTTTTACCAATTTTGCTTAATTTCCTGACTCTTCCTAGTCACTCAGTTATCCATATAATGGTTTAAAAGTCATAGAGCCTGCTTTTGCTTGTTCTGTGCATGTTTGCTGATGCAAACAAAATCTGGCTACTTTGTTTTCATATTGACAAGACATGCAGTAATTTTTCTTGTGATTTCCCTCCTCTCCTGCATCTTATCCATCAGCATGTCTTTCACCCTCTTGTATTTGTTCTATAGATTACAGGTTTCTTCTTCACCTTCTCTCATACCTTTGGTGTCTTCTTGATCTTGATTAGGAAGTTGATTAAGGTTTAATAAGGTGATTAAGGTTACCACTGCTCAGACAGTTATCATGTCACCTACCATCTGTTGCTCAGACTAGTTTTTCTGTCTGCCAACCCTCTTTCCACACAGCACACAACGGATGGGTTTTATACATTGTCTACAACACAACAGACAGATTATACCCAAGATTCAACATTTTCCAACATATTTATCTGAACTGGGGACATGAGAAAACCTCTCTCAGAGATGTGTGCCACTGTTAAATATTTTGGGTACCTGTATCATATCTGTGAAGGAGAAGACACCTGGGCTGCCTCCAGTGTGACTGAATGCCTGCTCAATTAATTTGTGTCTCACGGATATCACCCAGCTAAAACACTGTGATTTTGACTCAACGAGTCCGGATCCTCCTATTTCCACTCCCTGTACAGGCACATTGGTACCAAAAAAGTCCTGTCTGTGAATAACAGTCCATTTAATCACAAAATTGGTAGATGAGCATTCACCTGACTGCTGTCCAGGCAGCTGAAGATGACTGTCCCCATCTCTACAGTGGGAATTTCTCCAGAAATTTCCTGGGAGGAGTGCTGATATCCCACAGAGCATTGCAAGAGTACCTTGATTTTAATCCAAAACTGCACTATAAGACAACAAGTGCAATTGTAATGTGCCCTTATATCGAATTAGGCAGGTAGGAGCATTGGCTGGCTGCAGCTTCCACGGCTTCCACAGTTATTGCAGCGAGATCTCCATCCCTCCAAAGGAGCTGAATGGGGACATAAAAATGAACAGTTTGCCGTGGTTTTGGTGTGAACACCTATGCACTGGTGAGGACCCAAGATGCAAGAGATTTAAGAGCGACTACGGTGAACAAATCTAGATTAGGGGAGGGTGGGTCCTCCCAACCTGGGGAAGTGTTCCTGAGCTCTCTTCTCTTTCTTCTCAGTCTTCCGTTCTGTTCTCTCTTTTTTCTGTTTAAATGTTACCTCTCTAACCTCTCTGCAGTGAATTGACCCACTTCTCAGTTGAATGTTTCCACATGCTTCCTGCAGGTATTTCTCTGTCTTCTCCTGTCTGTTGTCTTCCTCCTTGAACACATCAGCAACATTCGCAAGCTGGTCGCTCCCTTGGTCCTGTCAGTCACTCAGACACATTCCTGCTTTCCCTTTCTAGTGAGCTGCAGACACATATCTTTTCAAAAACTTGAATCTTCCTGTTGGGACCTGGGTTTAGTTGGCTTTATTTAGGGTTTGCAGGGTTTTATCTGTATCTGAATGCTTAACATGCTTATACGTTTGGGGCCAGGCCCCCCTAACTATCCTTAGTTTGTATTATTAATGAATCAAAATCCTCACAAACCAGTAACAAATATAAGTGCTAAACACTTCTCTAACAGTTTCTGTTAACATTGCATTTTAATTCTTTTTGTTTCAACATATTAGTGCACGAACCAAGAGACACCTCGCTGGCTCACTCACCTCAATGGCGAGAAGAGGTCCCGCAGGGACACCCCTCTTCCAGCACCGGCAGGCAGGAGTGCTGGGCTGTCACAGCCCTGTCACTTGCAATAAGGCATCTAACCCTGCGAAGCAACAGCCCTTTGCTGATGCGTAACTTCTTAGTAATAGACTCTATATCACTTGGAGATAAGATCTGTAAGCTTCCATTTGAATAAATGCCACTGCTGATGCTATTTTTTTAAAGGAAAAGAATTTCTTTTGACAGTAAATGAGTACATATTATTTAGGTGCCTACCACTATTTGACTGTTTTAGCTCCTTTGAAAATCAGCTGGAATGGGTAACCCAAGTATCTTTACTGATCTGGTCCTCCACATATCTGTGTGTGGATAACTGAGGGAGGCTGTAATCGAAAAGCTCAGAAGAACATAACAATATAAATCCAGGTGCACTAGGTCAGCTGTTTCTCCCTGTATCATTGTCCTCATTCCCACCTCCCCATACCCTGTCCTCAGCAGCAGGCTGCAGAAGAGAGCAAGCACGGAGCAGACATGCAGCAGCATTTCCCCAGGGTATTCTGCCAGTCTCAAACAACCTGCAGTTCAGTGGAGGTGTCTTTATACTTAGTGAGATTTCATGAATTTTTCCTTCCTCAATTAATTTGTCCAGATGATTCTTGTAAACTGTCAGTGTCCACAACATCCTGAGGCATAGAGTTCCACAGCTTAGCTATCCATATGATGACAAAAAAAAAAGAAATAATTTTGTTTCAAAATTTTCACCTGCTAGCTTCATTTAATGCTTCCTAATTCCTGTATTGGAAATTACAGTGGACAATATTCTTCTACCAGACTTACCCACGTACCTCCTACTTTTATATAGACCCTTTCCCTATCTCTGGTGAATCATATCTTTGCAAGGATGGAGAGTCCTGGCCTCTTCAGTCTGTCCTGGTATGGGAGAGTTCACTGTCTCTGCTTGTCTCTGCTCATCTCTGTCTAAGCATTTTCAGAGCTACTCTACTGAATCATAATTTCTGTTTCTAAAATCCATGCTTACTGTACCCAATATTTATGTCACGTTTTCCAATGTGGCTGCTAATTGAAAATTTCTACCACTTTGCCCAGTACAGCCATCAACTTACTGTTCTGCAGTTCCTTCTTTCTTCTCTGAACTCTTTGAAAACTGGTATCAAATTAGCTATCTGCCAGCCTCTGGTACCAAGGCAATTTTAAATAAGAGGTTAGACAGTGCTGTTGAAACACCGAATACTTCATCCTTGAATTCCTTTAAAACTCTTTGGCCTATCTGTTCCTGTTGATCCCTCTGATACGTTATCATATATTTTGTCTATTTATTCCATGAACTTTACTATCTCCATTTCAGTTTGAAAAAGAGCACCTGATAAGTCTCCTGGAAGGAAGATTTCCACTATGGAACCTCCCCAAATTCCTCCAAAGTAACTGTGTGTACAGAAGATTTATTTTAGGTTCTTTTCCTAGAATATCCCTGTCTTCTCTGGGACTTTTATCAGAGAGTTCTCAGAGACTTTATACTTTGATCATCTTCCTGGATTTCTGGCATATTTCCTCCTTCTGATGTTTTTTCAAGGATTAGTAGTTTTTATGCCTTTTACTAGCTGTTCCTCAAATCTGTTTTTTTTTGTTCTGCCTCATTATGCTTGAATTCAAAGTCAAATTGCCAGGGTTTAAAGTTGTCTTTTTTTCCCCAAGCTCCGGCGTTCACAGATTACAGCTGTAGGCCTAATTCTGAAGGAAATATTTGAACTTGGTAAGGGCCCAGTGCTCCGTTTGCTCTTATGAACAGTCATAGTAAAGGTTTGCAAACTCAGATGCTGTTGAGTACTTGCATCTCCCAAGACACACAGAAAAGAAAAATTAGTAAATTTGATATCCCAAACCCTGTTACAGGAGATGCAATATTTTAGTCCACAATTGCTGCATTTTATCTCTGCTGATACAGCAGTCGTAAATTTGTGAGACACATTAATAAGTGAAATGTTTATCTTAGAGCATGAGAGAAACTATGTATTTCCGCCTGCTGGAGAAAAATCACAGAGTCTTCAAACGTCGCCTCTGGCTGACCGCCCCTAACACGTGGGAATGTTGTGCGATAGCACTTCAGGGTCTGATAGCAGCCTTCATTTCAAGCATGCTATGTATCAGTGCTGTCAGCTCTCACGATTTCACTGTGAATCTCACAATGTTTTTAAATACTTACCTCAATGTGAAAGATTTTGACATTTTCTTAAAAAGAAGTATTGAAAGTACACCTGAAGGGTGGTATGCAGATAAAATAATTATCATAGAATCATAGAATCATTTAGGTTGGAAAAGACCGTTAAGATCATCAAGTCCAACTGTTAACCTAGCACTGCCAAGTCCACCACTAAACCGTGTCCCTAAGCACCACGTCTACACATCTTCTAAATACCTCCAGGGATGGGGACTCAACCACTTCCCTGGGCAGCCTGTTCCCGTGCCTGATAACCCTTTCTGTGAAGAAGTTTTTCCTGATATCCAATCTAAACCTCCTCTGGTGCAATTTGAGGCCATTTCCTCTTGTCCTATCACTTGTTACCTGGGAGAAGAGACCAACACCCACCTCATTACAACCTCCTTTCAGGTAGTTGTAGAGAGCAATATGGTCTCCCCTGAGCCTCCTTTTCTCCAGGCTGAACAACCCTGGTTCCCTCAGCCGCTCCTCATGAGACTTGTGCTCCAGACCCTTCACCAGCTTCGTTGCCCTTCT
>VYZW01014105.1:0-36586 GCA_013401315.1 Balaeniceps rex | reverse complement strand
CAGCACCTCAATGTCCTTCTTGTACTGAGGGGCCCAAAACTGAACTCAGTATTCGAGTTGTGGCCTCACCAGTGCCGAGTACAGGGGGATGATCACTTCCCTAGTCCTGCTGGCCACACTATTTCTGATACAAGCCAGGATGCTATTTGCCTTCTTGGCCACCTGGGCACACTGCTGCCTCATATTCAGCCAGCTGTTGACCAACACCTCCAGGTCCTTTTCTGCTGGGCAACTTTCCAGCCACTCATCCCCAAGCCTGTAGCATTGCATGGGTTGTTGTGACCCAAGTGCAGGACCCGGCACTTAGCCTTGTTGAACCTCATACAATTGGCCTTGGCCCATCGATCCAGCCTGTCCAGATCCCTCTGTAGAACCTTCCTACCCTCAAGCAGATCTACACTCCAGCCCAACTTGGTGTCATCTGCAAACTTGCTGAGGGTGCACTTGATCCCCTCGTCCAGATCATTGAGAAAGATATTAAATGGAACTGGCCCCAGTACTGAGCCCTGGGGAACACCACTTGTGACCGGACACCAAGTGGTTTTAACTCCATTCACGACAACTCTTTGGGCCCGGCCATCCAACCAGTTTTTTACCCAGTGAAGAGTATGCTCATCCGAGCCACGAGCAGCCAGTTTCTCCAGGAGAATGCTGTGGGAAATGGTGTCAAAGGCTTTACTAAAGTCTAGGTAGACAACATCCACAGCCTTTCCCACATCCACTAAGCGGGTCACCTTGTCATAGAAGGAGATCAGGTTAGTCAAGCAGGACCTGCTTTTTATAAACCCATTCTGACTGGGCCTGATCACCTGGTTGTCTTGTATGTGCCGTGCGATGGCACTCAAGATGAACTGCTCCGTAACCTTCCCCAGCACCGAGGTCAGGCTGACAGGCCTGTAGTTCCCTGTATCATCCTTCCAGCCCTTCTTGTAGATGAGACCCATGAACTAGATGTTCAATGCAGATGCTCACCACAAGTAGGAGAGCACTTCTGACACTGTTAGCATCATTCCTTCTCCAGGTGGTAGGACCTGGCAGTCACATTGTAGGGTCTGCTCTACAGACTACATCTTGCTCCTAAATCTCACTCTTGTGTAGAAAGGGAAACCATCAGGGCACCATGGTTTTACAACCCAAACCCCGACATTTATAGGAAACTTTCTGGATCCAGCACAGATACATCATCTAAAGACCGCACTTCAGCCCTGGCCTGGAAAAAACAGCCCTGGAGGCATAGCCTCTTCTTGGGGTGGGCAGACCCTCCTGCTGGTGCAAGCGTGCTGATGCCAGCATACATAGGGCTGGTTTGCAGGAGAGGAATCAAGAACAGTGTTATGAGAGCTTCACTTTCAAACACATGAAATTCACTCACTGTTCTTTTAAAACACACCAGACCTGAGCAGTCTAATTTCAGGCCCCATACGTAACACTGTTTCTAAAGATTTATGTAAAGAGAAATGTTTGAACACATGCCTTTTTCCTTTCTGCAATGTTAACCAGCCTCCTGCTGTCAGACTTCTAATTTGACATATTTAAACACCCTGATAGGTTAATAATAGTGTCTAGGATCATAATGCTTGTAACAGCTTCAAACTCCAGGCAATGCTTTCAGATGTATCAGAACATTTCACTTACTATGTAGATAATATTGTATAATTTTCTCAGGGAAGATTTATATTATGGCTGATGTTGATGAAATACATGCAAGATATCTAAGGTTTGTAAATATATATGCACAAGACCTGAAAAGCTGCAAGCTTGAATATCGTCAAAACATTCTTTCCTGTGCGCACTCCAGGTAATGTTAACTACTCAGACTGTGCTTCACAGTGTGACACTCTAGTACTTCAGTACATTTGGCTGGGAAGGAATTTACTAGGTAAAGCCATGTATAAACACCTCCTTCAACATCAAAGGCTGCAGCTGAGCTTAGGTTTTTCTACGTAAATATATTGTAGAGAAAGGCAACATGTATAAGCCAGCCTGAAGTACTGAGTGCTGTCTGTCAGAATAAAGAAATAAGGAATTTATTTTAAATTGGATAAACAGTTCACTGAAAAGCACCTGGGTGTAATTTCCCCTGGATGTGCATTCACCATGGGCCCATCTTTGCTTCTACTCAAGTCAAGTGCAAAATTGATTAAATGGCACCAGGGTCAGTCCCTCTGCACACATTATGAAGAAACAGGGAGTTTGTTTCATCAACTTCATATAAAACTTGTCGCAAGATATGATTTTTTTAGGTCCCTCCATTGAAAAATATTCAAAGTGAACAGTTATTCATGGGGACATATAGGACATTTTTTGTACTTCTGCATCCAGGTTCAAGCTGCAGAAATACAAACCTTGTCTCGAACACTAGAGCTTCAAAGCTCTAATGTGAGGGTATCATCCATTCCCCGCTCTTGCACCCTCCCCAAACCAGCGCAAGGAGACTAAAAACTTTTGAGATGCATGTGTTCCATAAGTGGAGGGTTGGCTATAGGTGGGAGGTACACGGCTGCGCAGCTGCATGAGTCCTCCTTAGTCCATGACCTGGAATGGATCCATATCTAGTAGCATTAAGGGTAGCTACTAGGAGGAACGATGCCTTTAAATGTTTGCCCTTGATCTACTGACAAAATAATTATCTGTATTCAGCAGAGACTCAATGTAGATGGTCGCTACAGTCCTTTGGCTCTTTAAAAACTCATGGGAAATTAGGTATGGAAAGATATAAAATTACAACTGGTGATTTTAAGCACATCAGTTTTGGGTGCTTCAAACACTCAGGCAGGTCTGGTTAAGCAGCCAAACTTCATAGCTACATAAAAGGTTCTTGCTCATAATATTACCAAATAGCATCGACATAATTCAGGATTTTTTTAGCTCCATTCAGTAATTCATTCTGACATGAGTAAGAACAACCAACAATCACGTTGGCAATGTACACAGAAATTAAGACAGCTAAATTGAACTGTTTACACTCCAACTATAGACCATGGAGATGTGGTCAATACAGTCAGTGGAGTGTAGGTGGCAATTCACTCATCAATTGTACGTGCCTGCTTCCAGGTGAGCTGAATAGCTCTTCAGGTTCCACTGACTGTATTGACTACATCTCCAGTAACTATACTGGGAGTTACTGGACACTGACTGTGCACGTACCCCTCCACATATAGACAGATAATTTGCAAGCTGAATCCTGCCCTGTTCATCTCCCCTGGTTTTATTAACACTGGCATTTGAGCAAATGAGGGACTAACACAGCTCTGACTGTGTCTGGGACAGAATTAAATTTTGGTCAAGAAAAAGATGATAAACTGGAATACATCATTATCTGAAGCAAGTCACAAGTTATTTTTAATTAGAGAGACTTTTTGAAGTACTATACACATGCCAGCGAATTGGAAGATACTTTCATTTTCTTCCAAGGTGTATTATGATTTTTTTCTGAACTAGTGTTTCTGAAGTCTTTCTTCTGGTGTGTCTAACATAAAGTTTCTGCAGTGTAAATCCAAACTGCATGAAGTACCATGAAGAAAGCCATAAAGTGCTAACTGTAGGTGAAGACGGCCAGAGCACCCATGCACTGCGAAGAGCTCTGTCTTTAATTGGAAATTTATTCATCACCTTAAGAGGTTTTGTCGTGCCTCTTTTCTGTCTCCCACTCCACAGTCTAGGGATTTATTTTCCTTTGCTGTAGCAATAATAAGCCAGGCAGCAAAGGTAGACATTTACTATTGTAAAAGAAAATAAATACTTCGGCTCCAGCTCTGTTAACCATGTTATCTCTGCTCTGTTAAACAAACTGTGTATAGATGAGCCAGGGTTTGGATGCTCTTATGCTCTTGATAGATCATGAATATCCTAATGTGTAACTATAATCATATTAGAAAGGATTTGGGCCTTATTTCATTTGTAGTTCTTACCTTATAGCATTGTCTTTTTTGATGGTCTACCATTTCTGAATGAATAATTGTTCAGCATGTCTATTTTTAAAAAAAGGATTAAAAATAAAGCCTACTTAAGCCTTCTTAAATACAACCCTCTTTATATCTTTAGAGTTTTCAGTTCCCTCAGCATATCTATTTCTAAAGTATGTGAGTTTCCATTTATGCACCAATCATAGAGAAATTCTGATCTCACACAGTGCAGTCACACTGGAGTTAGTCTCATATTTTAAACAGAATAATGAATGTGCAATAAATTTAATATAATGTTAACAGAATCTGGGCCACAGAAAAATGATCTGGCTGGAAGGAATTACAAGACAGATAGCTTTAGAGATAGAGGATGGCAGTTCATCTTATTCAGTGGAGGGATATTTCAGATACTTTTACTCAAAAATTGTTTTTCTCTTTCTGCTCAAAGTCCTCTTCAGCCTCAGGTAGATACCTCAGAGGGATTTAGGCAACACACAGCTTTCCACCACAAACTGCATGATCATCTGCTGTGCTTATACTCATGCATTAGATAGGTTTACATGTTGTGCTTATGGGAAGCGGTATCATTTTAACCAGAATTTAATATTTGATTTGGTTAAGCCAATATTTCTAATATAGAAACACTGTTTTGTTACAGCATGTCTGAAAAGAAAAACATTACTGCAGGCATTGGCTCTATGTTTTTGCAATTTTTTTGTCCCTGATGGAGTTAAGTAGGATGTATATTTGTGAGACATTTACTCTATTATCCTTCTGCCTTGTTAAAATCCTCAATATTGCCCCCAAATGACTATTTGCTTCTAGGTAAGTTGTGTCCAAACATTTAAAATGCAAATGCACTCTGTCTGATAATTCCAAATTCAGAAATATCGTCAAAATTGGAGTGAAAGATTTTGTGAACTTTGGATTTTCCTTCTTTTGATCTGCCTCCCCTGCCCTAGAGTCATTCATATAACTGTGTTTTCTCTTTAATTAGTACTAAGCCATTCATGGTATCTCAGACACATCACATGCAAACGTTGAAGCAAATTTAAACAATAAAGCAGGATGCACTGAAACTGCAAGGGAGGTAAGTCACACCAGATGTGGAGACCGTAACCAAATTTCCTAACACTTCTTGAGTTTACATTCTCAAAAAGTATAACTTTCCTTGATAAAAAATGGTTTTCTTTGAATTGAAAATTATGACTAGAAAGTGATTTTTGTCTGTGAGCAATGCGAAGGTAACCCCCAGGAGCAGGACCTAAACAATAAAAAGCATATAAATGCCAATCTGAACAGACATCCTCCTGCTGAGAGTACTTCGGGAAATAATTTTAAGAAATGCAATTATACACTCATTACATCAGTGCCACTTTCCCATTAAAAGATACATTTTCTGTACACAATTCTTTTAGATTATGAGTGATGTTCTGTTTTCCAGTTGAAAGAAATTATTTATCTCGGCAACAAATTGTGTCATCCAGTTTGTCAAACTGTTTCTAGTTATTAACCGCAACATTATGATTTTGACTGTAATTCAGAACAAGAAAATTAAAGATGGAATTCAAGTGACATCTCTAACTCACCAACCGTAACACACATAGATTTTGAGCTACTAACAGCAGGTTCCTACAGGCAGTGTTTTGCCTATAGCACCTGCACACCTTCACACACATAGTTCTGCCTGTGATATACGTGTGACGTATGTTTACTGAAATGGTAAATTTAACCTGTAGATTTACAGATTTAGTGTTCCTTAACTAAAAATGTTGTCTAGCAGGTTATTACCTGCACTAATGTCATTACAGCATAATCATGTCATTACAGGTTAACACATAAAAGTACATCCTGGTGTCATCGATACATCCGTCTGGTGAATTTATTCTACAAGACATCTAGTCTTATAATATGAGATTATGAGAAGTCTGAACAAATCAGAGAGCTGCGTATTCCTTACAAATTATTTGAAATCTTTTCATATAGATGTTTCAGTTAATGCTGTAATGGAAAGAAACAGCTACATAATGTGTTTTCAGGGGATGGTATATATTTCCAATTTGTGACCTCTAATGGGAATAACTGATGAATTAAGCTTCAGAAGTCACTCTTAAATTTTCTTGCTTTAGCACTTTTCAAACAGGATTTTGCCCAAGTGTTCTACAACTCATAAAGCCTACTGAGCTACAGCTGCTTTCTCTAGCACTCGTTTAACCACCTCCAGGTACTATATTTTTGTACAGAAAATACAAACCTGTGTCAAATTTGCTCTTTGAATAGAAAAAAAAAAACAAAAGCAAGTTTACACATCTACTGCACTGCATGACTATCTTTCCTTCTGGTTGCCAAGGCAAATGAAAATCAGTCTCTGGCCCACCAAGGACGGATCCAGAATGAGTTTTGTCCTTGAATTCAAGATTGCTGCCTCAACGTGCAGCGTGCTGCTAGGATTGAACACGATGACTGTTTACTGCGTGTTATTAAGCTGTTGATTAGACTGCGGGAATTGACGACTGAGAATTGTACATAAGTCAGTTCAAATGAGCTAAGCGTCACTTGATTAAACAGTAAAATCTAAACACACTCTGTGGGGAATAGAAAAATAGTGGGTTTCCCTGGTGTTGATTCATCAAATTCGGAGCTTGTGAAATATGTAGCAGTTAGCAGTATGGAATATACACTTGCTTGCATTACTTGTCATAGAGCATTGAAATGGAAAGATACTTCTGCTGATTCAAAGAGTTTGCTGCCTAGGACTGCACGTGGTTTACTACCCAAGACAAGGCAGAGACATGGTAGAAGGGAAAGCTAATAAAGACAAGGGTGGCAACAAGAAGGTGATGGGATAGTTCAGTGGGGCATGAAGATATTACATTTGTTTGCTTAAATTTGTCTCGCTTTACATAGGGAAGATGACAGAAATGAATGCTCAAGAGGGCACTGAGTGAGGAAGGGAAAAGCTGAACTGTCGACAAACCCTTTGGCCTTTGAGAGTGCAAAGAGTGAGTGGGCTGCTGGAAAAGAGACTGGACTGGGTAGAGTGGGAAGGAGGAGGAATGAGAGGCTGTCTTGACAGAGGAGGCTCTGTTGGAGAGATGGAGAGAAGACTGGTAAAAGAAACTCAGAAAGTGTGGCCAGTGGGATGTATATGGGAGGAAAGAAAAGAAAAACAGTCAAAAATATTATGCTGACAAGAGGGTACTCCTCAAGAATAGCAAAAGATACGTAAACCAGTAATGGCAATATCCTGGCAATATCACGGCTCAGTTTTTGAGTCAATGGGGAATCCCATTTCAAACTGAACAGCAAAATAATGGCTCTTACTATTAATCTTTCTGGAAGCTGAGCCACCGTTTGGTACTTTCCACCGTTCTGCTCTCTTGGACTGTATTTAACCCATATATTATCATTTCTGCACAGGTGATTCTGTCATTTGTTTTTCCATCCTGTCTTATTCTTTTCATTTCCACAGTTACAGAATTGAAATGATAACTGTTTGTTCAAGATAATTAAAATAGACTCTGTAAATCGTGTTGACATTCAACCATTTCAAACTTGCAAAATATTAACATTCAGGTTATACTGGGGAATTGGTATATGGGCAGTGCTTTAAGTAATCATGTCCTGGAAGGATGCTGAATTCAGGGAATTCAACATGAACGATGTGCATACAGATACATGAGAGGATAATTTGAGAATACTCTACAAAGAGCTGTGTGGGTTCATCATTATTTTGTGTGTCAGTTCTAAGCTAAGTGCTGTGGAGTGAAAATGTTGGTTAGTATTTAATCTGGTGACATTAAAAATACTGGCTAAAAGGTTTTTTTGGGAGCAGCAGAACTACGCAAACTTTTTACGGCTTTGTGTCCTATATCACTAGCTCTCAGATACAACACCTCAGTATCTCCAAGTCTCTTACTCCTCCTCTTCAAATTCCCCAAACATAAAGATATCTCCTTACTCCCTTATCCCCTAACTGCTGACCAGATAAAAAGCAGCAGATGCTGTAACTGGTTCTCAGCTCGATGTGTATTTATTGACTTGTCAGTACATAGGCTGTCACCAGCCAACCACGAGGTCAAACCGGTAACCACTGAACTCTCATTGCCTTTTTTCATCCAGTGAATATACTAATTTGGGACTCTTTTGTCAAACTAGTCAGTGTCAGACCTCTCAGGAAGATACGACATTTGGATCTCTTCTCTTCTGTTAGATCTGACTGAAATACACCCATTGATAATAAAATTTCTGAGAAGGACGTGACAGATGGGAAGACAGCATGATTGCATACGCCTCATTTCAAGGGGAAACCAGGCTAAAAATCTTGTTATACAGGAGAGTCCATAGGGTATTTTTGTTAAATATCACACAAAGCTAAACTGAAAGCTCTCTGTATCTCTTGCTTTATGTGGCATGTCTAACCGATTTTCATGGGTTTCTCACAGGGTCGGATGATGTTGATAGGCTGAATGTGACAGCCTAGCTGGGCACTTGTAGGGGAACCCAAATCAGAGGTTGTCTGAATGAATCACACTGCAAGTACCTTTCTTTCTCCATCCAGTAATTACTGGGGGAAAGCCACCTAGACAGCTACAATCAGGTGAAAGGAATCTCATCCAAATTGACTCATGTGACTGAATTTTAACTATTTAGGAAGTGTCTTTAATGTACAGAAGGCTGTGTAAGCGTTAAGAAAGAAACTACATTATAAAATTTTATTTGGTGAACCTTTTCTTGTATTACTTTTAAGGTTATTTTTACCAGTAAGGCTCTCAACCTGCCAACTAGGTGTGTACAACTCACTGGATGCCTCTTGAAGACTATGAGCTACTGACATGAGAGATTGCTCCCAGAGACTCTTTTGTTTCTACTACCGTCTCCTTGTTCTTCCTGTTTCCTCCAGCTCTCCAGCTGCAGCTTCCTCTTAACACTATTGCACTTAACACAAATACAGGCAGACACAGAGACCTCACAAAAACTGGGCAACGTCTGAAGGAAATTCAACCCAGCATGGCTGGGCATATGCAGGTTACCCAATTCCACTGTGCAAACTGCATGGTAGAGGAAAATAGCGACTCTTAATTGGAGATGCTCTTTTTATACTGGCCTGGTCAGGGACATTGCACAGCTGCTTTGTAGCTTACTTGTCAGGAAGCACACCCACACTTCTCTCAAGGTATGCACAGGTAGGTTGGTAACGTGCAGTACAAGAAAGTGCAGAGTTTCCCCAGATAATGCTGATGTAGCAAGCTCTGAGATGGGGAGCAACACAGGTCATCAGCGTGGACCTATGTCCGGGGACATTTGCTCTGCTGATGAGCAGAGATGATGAGCCTGGGCATAGCATGGTACTAGCATGGCTATGACTTACAGAGCCAGCCCCTACCTTTGTGCAGCACCGTGCTGGTGAGCTCACCGTACAGGTGAGCTTGTGTGGAGCTATCTTAGGTGTCCATAAAATGGAAGTGCTTGCACAACATGTCCATACCCTTTGACCGCCTTCAGAGCAGGGGCTTCGCTTTAACTGCTAGGATGGGCAGTTGACTTTTCACTGTGGTATCTTCTGAGAAATCAGCCCTTTGCTTAGGAGAGAGGAGGTATCTATTAGTTAATAGATAATTAGTTAATATCCATCACATAGAAAATATTCCTTACTATTTCTGGACGGAACACTTATTTAAACCTTAAAATAAGCAATCATTAGTCAATAACCCCATGCCAGGCCTGGATTTTGGAAAATAAAATGTTTACTCTTTTAGGTAAGAAAAAAGTCCCCAAACCACAACGCATTATTTGAAGGCCTATTCATCTTAATTTATACTTTTTTCTGCACCCAGCTGTCAAAGACAGGATACCAGATGCAAGGAAATTATGTTTTGATCCAAAATGGCAGTTTCTGTGCTTTTATAACAGACATATGCCAGGACAGAACATGTCAGGTAATGTTGGTGTCAGAACAGCATATAGTAGTTGACAAAATTGAAAAGACTGATTTCTGTCTTTTGTGGGATTATGTAACATAATTGGGTAAAACTCATCATAAACTGCCTTTTCCATTTTACACAGCAGGAATATCTGTAAAATAAGCACATTGACGAACAATGTCTAAGTACCAAAAAAGTTGCTGGCCAAAGCAATGCTGTAATGGAAGTATGATGGAAAGAACCACACAGTGCCAACATTTAAGGATGCTTACTTCCAACCGTTCTCCTCCAGTGCTGGAGTAGATGTGCAAAATTCTCTGTGTAACCAATTTTCATGGTCCAAGTGGAATGAAAGGCAATGTATATTAAGCATACGTTATGAGAGGGAAGAAGGAATGAGATTTGCAATATTTCCAGCTGTAACGTTCTAAAATGGGATGGTCTAAATGCAGCCTCCGGGCAAGAGAAATTGCATCCACACCAGCCCTGGCAGACGTGGTGGGGTGGAAGTATAAATGAGAGAAAGTGTTTAATCCTGCAAGCTGCCTGCATTGCTTTTGCATGGCGGACAAAGTGGATTCTGAAATAGTTCCCTAACCATCCCAACCTGCAGTAGCTACAGGTAAGAAAGCTGCCACCATTCATTTATTGCTGAAGCTGAAGCAGCAATACAGAACGTACCTTATGACCACCAAAAGTAAAATTTTCCTATGTATTCAGAATATCCAATTGCTTTGCTTAAGATTACAAAGATGTAAATCAAATATTCACCAAATTCTATACAAAAATTGTATCTCTGGTAACCAAGCACAATAATGTTTTCCCAGTTTCACTCCTCTGTTGATTAAGAAGTACTCCTTTGTGCTGGTTTTGACTGGGATAGAGTTAATTTTTTCCGTATGAGCTTGTATGGGGCTACGTTTTGGATTTGTGCTGGAAACAGTGTTGATAACACAGGGATGTTTTTGTTACTGCTGAGCAGTGCTTACACAGAGTCAAGGCCTCTTCTGCTTCCCACCCCACCCCACCAGCGAGCAGGCTGGGGGTGCACATGAAACTGTGAGGGGACACAGCCGGGACAGCTGACCCCAACTGACCAAAGGGATACCCCACACCATATGACGTTGTGCTCAGCATACAAAGCTGGGGGAAGAAGAAGGAAGGGGGGGGCTGTTCGGAGTGATGGTGTTTGTCTTCCCAAGTCACCGTTACACGTGATGGAGCCCTGCTTTCCTGGAGATGGCTGAACACCTGCCTGCCGATGGGAAGTGGTGAATGAATTCCTTGTTTTGCTTTGCTTGCGTGAGTGGCTTTTGCTTTACCTATTAAACTGTCTTTATCTCAACCCACGAGTTTTCTCACACTTACTCTTCCAATTCTCTCCCCCATCGCACCGGGGGGAGTGAGTGAGCAGCTGTGTGGGGCTTAGCTGCCATCTGGGGTTAAACCACAACATCCTCTATTGTTTAAAAAATATAAACATATACATAGTGTAAATGCTACCATTCTTATGTAAGTTAATAAGAATATGTTGCTTTCACTCAGACAAAAGCTCACCCATCCCCTCTAACCTTTACCACAGCACAAAAGCAATAAGACACCGTGTTTAACATCAGAAATTAGCACCTGAATAACAGAAAGTCACTGTAACCAGGGAAACCGAACAGTGGCATGGACAGGTTTTCATTTAAGCGTGGATGGGGGGAGAATTAATATGATTATTACAGGATACTGGCTTTTAAACAATAGCAGTTCATTGTAACTTCAACATTATTTTTATTTTGGTGGTGAGGAATAATTCTGTGTCTAGGGAGAAGTATTCAAAGGCAAGTATTTTGGCAAGGGCTGTACAGAGTTTCTAAATGGATCAGATTTGCTATAGGTGAAAACGCCTTTGTCACAGACCGTGATGGATGATATTCTTGTCTGGCAAGCACGTGGGGACGATGCTCACAGCGGAGTCCCCTGCTAAGAGGCACAGGAGCTGGGCTGTGGGCAGGGTTACCACCACAAGCCATTTTCCTTCCTCTCTGCAACCCTCAACTACAACTGAATCACAAGAATATATTTAAAATGTTCTTGGCAGCCACTTTTACGGCTGGTAATGCAGGGAAGGACAGGAGCCCTGCTCTGACAGCAGTTTCAAGAGCATTGTCCATAGCTAGTGGTGCTCTCCCATGACAGACGTGCACACAGGCAACAACACCGGCAGCAACTTGACAACCAGAAAAGCAAGATTAGGAAAAATAGCAAATACTGTTTGCATATTATTTCAGCCTTCTCCTGCCGAACAAAGCAGGTTTTCCCCCAGTGATCTGCCTATGTCAGGACAGGGAAACGGACCCCTCCCAGCAGTTTCTGCCTCTCTGAGGGCTGACCCAGGGGTCCACATCTGCTCTCCTCCCACCACAGGCTGCCTGCCACCCATTTCACACTTCCCAGTCATCGGCTTGTGGAGGGCACCTGAACCTGGGCACGATGACCCCATGTGCTGCTGGGGCTCAGCAATAGCCTTTTGCCAGTAACTGGTGCTGTTTGGCAGAAACCAGAGATTCTTGTGGGGTTCCTGGCACTATGGAGAACTACAGCAAGGATTCACCTGCTCAGCAGCATCCGTCCTGCCTCACGTGAAGCATCCAGGAGCACAGCTTCTCATCTAAGCCTGTTGTCTGTGATTCCGTGAAAAGAAAGAAGCAAATTGAGTGAGTGACTCATCCCACGCAGCTCGGGCACTAATCTCAGCATGGTAAGATTCACTCCTTGGAGGTACAGGACTTCATTCTCTCCACTAACTGAGGAAGCCTACAAACCCAACTTATACTAGATTAACTTTCTCAAAGCAAAGACCGGTGAGATGGCTTTAGGCCTTAGCTTTCCACTGAGCAAAATATCAGCTATTTAATTCACACCAAAATATGCAGTATTTACAAGACTATACAGAGGGCTCCCACAGCCTTCGCATTACGTCTGCCCTTTTGGGACATTTTCTTGCCAAAAGCTGCAAGGCTTGCTGCAAAGTGTTAGAGCAAGGCTGGTCAGCTTGGTGGACTGAGGAAGCCACCAGTATTAAGTAACCTTTCTAAAGAATAAAATATATAGGGTGAAGCCTGTCTACTTCTTATTCCTCTTTATTAGACAGGAGATCAGCAGCTGTACGTCTACCTGTCAGTACACGATTGTAATATTTATATCACCTCAGAGGACAGCAGAAGAGCAAATGCTTCCTAGATAAAATAGATTTTCTTCTACAAACACCTGAACATTGAAATTTGCAGAACTAGAATTTTCCAAAGAAACCAAATGTTTGTGTCAACATTAAAAATGGAGAAAGAGGTACATGGATAAACCAAGTTTTGGACAGAGCATAGGAAGAAAGAAGCTTAGCTTTTATTTTCTTATTTTTTATCTGTGGCCTTTTTTAAATGTGGGACCAGAGAGGGGAGAAGGAGTTAGAGAGGAAGGACAGAGACCCTGGCCTTGAAAGGAAGCCATGAATTATAGGATGGACAGGTCTGGGACATTTCCTCACGTAAACTGGCTCCTGGGGGCTCCAGTCCCAGTGGGGGCCTTTAATCGCTACATGAAAGCAAGTAATATTAATTGAATATTTAGTGCATGTATTCACTCGCTGTGAGCATCCATGCCAGTAAAATTTCATCACTCAAATGTTTATGAAAAGCAAACACTGGGTGCAAGTCAGCCCAAACTGAATTAGTTATTTGAAAGTATAATCAGAGCTGCTAAGTCCCTGGAAGCACTTGCGTTACCTTTGCTGGCCTTCCATAAGGCTTGATGGTGAAATTTATTCATCCAGAAACTGTTAATCGTAGATTATTGAGTTGAACCTTTTAGACTGGTGTGTCTCTAGGAGAATTTAGTGCATGTATTCATTCACCCAAGCCACACATTAGCCCTCAGTTTATTTTCTGTTCAAGCTTCACATACAAAATTGCACCTCACACTTTTAGATGTCTTTGATGCATTTGAAAAAGAGAAATTCAGTAAGGATCAAAACGATAGTATCCTCATAACGAAGTCCTGGTCAACGCTGCACTGTCCCCATAGCGAAGTCTCTCTGTGCAGCGGCTCACATCACACAGCTTTGATGTCTCCACATTGACATGAGCAAACCGTCATGCATTTAACCTTAGTGGAGAAAAACAAACAAAACTCCAGATTTTTTCCAAAATAAAAATTGTATTCAGGGGCTACAATATTATTACAGGAGCCAGAGGACCAGTAGGTCTGTTGTGGGTAGCAGTATCTCTCACATTCAGGAAGCAAAGGAGCCTTCCAAAAGCAAGTTTTGATTCGACTGGCACGAGCGCAGCACCCTTCGGTGTCACTTCAGTCACCCAGCTACATGGAGGGACCTCGGAAAATTATTTAAGAGGGGAAAAAAAAAGATCTGAAGTAACAACTCTATGTGGTAGCTTGAAATATGTGTTGATCTGTTTTCTGATACCACAAAAATAAGCAGAGCATAGTTTGGACTGCAGGTAACCATAAGCGTTTCCTACTTGTCATGCAATACTACTGCTTTAGCGTTGAGACAAGCTTGGTGACTCAGAATATACACAGCCCAGTGCAGCACATGGTTTACAGACAAGCAGCCAGGACCCTGGGGACTCAGAGTCTTCTTCCTACCACACGGAGCCAAAGACAGTGTAATCCGGAGGATTTATCTCCAGATTCCTATTCCTTCAAGCGGTAAGTTCAATATAAGGTTTGCTAAATATGCAATGTAGTTCTGAATGCCACTGCTCACCTTGTGTAATCAAGTCGAATACAGTCTAAGTAGACAACGACTATTTTGCTAGAGATTTCAATGATTATCTTCATAGTCCCCCCATAGTATCTAGAATTATACTAGAAAGTATTGAATAAGTCCATGCACGAGTGATGGACTGTATGGCTGGAATCACTTTAAAAGAGTCACTAAGACATCAAGCAGAAGTGGGCACATATTAATCACCAGATTTTCCTACCAGACAGGGTCATATAGGACCACTCAGGTGGCACAGAAGCACAGACTGAATTAAAAGCCAAAACCAAACAGAGCTGAGATTTCATAGAGTGAATATCTACCCTTACAACTCCTCCTGTAGGGAGGATGCTGAGTCTAGTCTGGTCTACAATCTGGAAGACAACTGGGGAGACAGCTTAAGGCATTCGGAGACACCTGCAAGTGATAGGATTTTTCCTGACAATCATATATACACAATACAAAAGTGTGCTGCTTCTAGTCAAAACAAAATGCAGATTTTCATCCCATGATTGCTACTTAGAATTGTGAGCCTACTCTTTTTTCTCACAAACCATCCCATTAACCTAAATAGTGGTATTTATATCTCTGCAAGGCTTACTAGTGTGAGTGAGAGTTGCTGGATTATGCTGTGTGTTTGGAGTGTGATTTTTATTTTAGGTGCGTGGGAGCAGAGTCCTGAGATTGCACAGAGACATGCTGGTGTGAAACGCTGAGGAAAGAGCATCAGCTGAGCCCTGTGAAAAGCAGATAAAGAAATAAGGGAGAGAGAGAGAGAGGATGAATGGGCTGAACGATAAAATAGTCTTATAACAAGCCCCAGACATTTGAATATTTATTTTGAATTATTCTGGGTTTGATAGCCCCCAAAGAGCACTTTTAAGTGCTTAATTTGCTTTGCTCCATTGATTTTAATTAATCTTGCCCCAGGCTTTCAAACTTGATGAGCATGGAGAACTTAGGGGTAAAAAAAAAAAAAGCAGACTGCTTCCTCACCGTATAATATTCTTTAACCTCCTCACAGCACAGGCGACCGCAGTGGGAATGTGCCAGCCCTGGACATGAGCACTCATCACGCCATGGGCACTACCCTTGTAGGTAGGGGTACTACTTTCATGGGCAGAATTTAATGCAGAAGACAAATATCTGATGCTGAAGGCTTCTGGATGGATGGATGGAGCTGATCCATTTCTTCCTCCAGCCAACAAAACACCAAATACCTGCCTGCAGGCTCTGTGTTGGAGGCATGAGGCAATCATAGAATCATAGAATGGCTTGGGTTGGAAGGGATCTTTAAAGGTCACCTAGTCCAACCCCCCTGCAGTGAGCAGGGACATCATCAACTAGATCAGGTTACTCAGAGCCCCATCCAACCTGACCTTGAATGTTTCCAGGGATGGGGCATCTACCACCTCTCTGGGCAACCTGTTCCAGTGTTTCACCACCCTCATGGTAAAAAATTTCTTCCTTATATCTAGCCTGAATCGATCCTCTTTTAGTTTAAAACCATTACCCCTTGTCCTGTTGCAACAGGCCCTGCTAAAAAGTCTGTCCCCATCTTTCCTACAGGCCCCCTTTAAGTATTGAAAGGCTGCAATAAGGTCTCCCCAGAGCCTTCTCTTCTCCAGGCTGAACAACCCCAACTCTCTCAACCTTTCCTCATAAGAGAGGTGTTCCATGACTCTGATAATTTTTCTGGCCCTCCTCTGGACCTGCTCCAGCAGGTCCATGTCTTTCCTGTACTCAGGACTCCAGAGGTGGACACAGGACTCCAGGTAAAATGAGACACCCAAAGTCACGGGCAGCTCTGACAGCGGCTGCTGTATCTAACAACTCCTGCCGCTCGATCGGCTGGCATGGGGAAGCAGCAGACCACCCTGCGCTGGGAAGAATGAGTATTTCTTTCCATAGCCAAATCTCCACAGTGTCCCAGAGTTACACTGGGTACGCAGACATCACATGTCTGTATTATGAAAGGCTCCTGCAAGCACAGAGGCATGTTTAAAAAGAAACGAGAGAGAAGACCTGCAGGAAGCAGATGAGCTTCTGCACCACACAGGAGGAGATGCCTCAGCTTTAGGAAGGAAGGATGAATGATAAATGAAAAATTACAGGATCCTCTGTCCTCCCTGGAATGACTGACCCACGGCAGCCCCTTTGGTGAGACATCTCCTGGGATCTTTTAAAGGGACCAATAATGACTGGTGATGACTCAGGGAGAGTGGCACTGGCATCAAATCTACCTAATAAAGGTGAATTTAACTATTGCCAAGTAGTTGAGCGGTGTTTAACCAAGTGTTAAGCAGGTAAGTGGTTCAAAGATTTTGTTCCAGAGTTACTAAATTTGAGGTTTAAGAGATATTTTCTTCCAGCACCTTCCGTTAAAGAGACAGAAATCCTGGAGAGACTGGGACCTTTGGTCTGCGACCACAGCACCACCACTGTGCACGCGATGCACGGTGGGACCAGAGACTGCAGTGACAACATGCTGTTTTCATGCTTTTCTAATTGAGCAGAAACAATATTGATCAGGTGACCAATTTGCCATCACCTCTGCCAAACCCTAGGTGTGGACATACCACCTCATCTTGATTCAGCTGAGAGCAGCAACCCCCAAAAAGTCCCCCGCCCCTTAGCATTCCCCCACTGAGTAGGGCTGCTGAGTCCCGGGGGAACGCAGGACCGTCACCTCCTGGGCAGCACCACAGGAGGCAGGGGATGCTCCGGCAGGACCAGGCTGTGGCAAGGAGCCCCGGCCCATCACGCAGGAGGTCAGTAAGGTCAGTCATCAACTGGGATTTATACCTTGTCCTCCTAAAGGGCAAGACACTGACCAGCATTAACTAATCAGTGATTAAACTGTTACTCAGAAGCTGTAATTTGACATTCATGATTTCTCTAATTACTACTGTATCATTCTGCATCTTGCTTTTCTGGGGAAGGTTATTAGAAGGTCATATGTTTTAGATAATAATTAGTTAAATCTCCTGCCTGTGAATAAGCAACCTCAGATTTCTAACGTCTGTAATTCTGAATGTGGCTATCTGGATAAACCATCCTAAAAAAGAGAGGAAAAATAATTTGCTTTAGCAAAGGAAGGTATTGATAATGTATACTCACAAGAGACTTAAAAAGAAACCCATGAATAGATTAAAGTAATTCATTAAGAACATTAGTCAGTTTCCGACCATCACACACTGTAGTAATCAATCATTTTAATTAAAAGGAACCGTGCATTCTCTCCCTGTCTTTTACCTCAGCCCATCTTTGCACACGCAGCTGATCAAAGACGTCATATTTCAAAGATGCTGAACACAGTCTCTATAATCTTCATTAAAGAATTTCACAAAGCAACAATATCCTCTGCTTGTATTGAAGCGCCTGCCTTCTTAGGGAAGCTTTTGCTTTTGCTCAGGAGGAAACTATCAGATAATTGTCCAGCAGCTCCAGTTCCCGTGCTCCACTTAAGGAAGAGAGAAGACCCGACTGCCTTACAGCAAGGTGTACTGACTCACCCTCGTCTCTCCAGGACAAACCTGGCTTTCCATGCACACCCAGACATGGGCCACCACTCAATAACTACCCTTTCCGTCCCCCAGGAGAGCAGGACCCCACAGAGGGTCTCCATTCTTCCCAGTACCTTTTCTTCAACAGCTGCCAATAGCAGATAGCACAGAAAGAAAGGAAAGACTACATAAACAGGGGGAAAAAAAATATATATAGGGATATTTCCCTACTCTGCAGCATGTTGCTGGTCAGGAACTTCTTGAGCCAGAGGCAGTGTTTAATGACTTCAATGGATTTTTCATGCCATGCATTTCTTCAGTCCCTTTTCGAATCATGTAATGAGGAGAGATGAAGTCTTTCTTTTTAATATCAGCTGCTTTGTTCTGCAATTTGCAGGGCAATCTAATACTAAAATGATGGGAAAGAATAAAACATTTTGGCTCTTAATTATAAGCAAGGAAACAGTTTTGTTACACTCCTCAATGTGTTGCAGTCTTCTAAGATCAAAGAGTGCTGCTGCTTTCCTTTTAGGAGCACAGGGAGGAACAAAAAAAATTGAAAATGCATTTGTAAAGTAGCTATATCTTCCTTTCCTAAAGTTGATCCTGGTATTTTAATACCTGCTGCTTAGCTGATATCTGCCTCTGCCTATCAGCACGACGTTTCAAAGGATGTCTGGCTTCAATGATATCTAAAGTTGATTTAATTTAAGATAGAGAAAGACAAGGCTGTAAAAGTGAGAATCAGTCAACAAGAAAGGCATAAGTCAAACGTTGTAGCAGGGAAGATTTTTTCAGCTGTCCTTTTCTTGAGTAAGAGGAACAAAAAGCAAATGGATCAGTCACAACCGTGATTCTTGCACTCCTTAAACTGCTGCTCAGACAGAGAGACTCGGAGGGTTTGTTTCATTTTTCACCACCCTACGAGATAGCGGGTGGAAACAGAAGCAGCTGACGTGGTTCAGCAGCACTTTCAAAAAGCCATTGGCAGAGTCCTGTACAAGAAGATAAGTAAATCATGGTGTGAAAGATAAGCAGTGACATGGCCTGCAAACACTGTAGGAACAGATGCATCAATAAAGGGTCGCTTCTCAGTATGACGGAAGGTTACACCCGAGTGCGCTTAAGTCCCAGACTGAAACTAGTGGTGCTAATTATATTTATAAATGACCTGAGACAACTAGAGAATAGACAAATAGAAAAAAAAATTCTTTAGATTAATCAAAGCTAGAAAAAAGCAGGAGGAACTCCTCAAGAGAGTCCTGATGAAGCAACATGACAGCGAGGACACAGACAAATGCGAAGGAAAGGTCTGAACGACTCCTTTGCATTACTAGCTTGGAAATGTAATGCAGCCACAAAGGAAAAAGACCCGTGTCTATGCTCAGTATGAACTCCTGCTTACAGAACAGTCAAAATGTTGAGATGCACAAGGAACAGGACAGACAATTCTTAACTCATAAGGTCCCAAGGTAAACAAAATGCTCACCCTTGCCTTTAACAGTGTGTCTGTTCTCAGCTTCATCTCTCAAAAGAATAGAGTTTAAATAGAAAGAGTTCAGAAAGGGGTAGTGCAAATACTAATGTACATAGGGCAATAACAGTACCAAATAATTCCTGCATCAGAGAGAAACTGAAAAGCTTGTGGCAGTTTAGAGAGTAAGTGAACAAATCGGATATACTGAAGAATAATGTTCTCTGCCCTGTCGTAAGTCAAAAGCAAAGTAACGTTTCAATTATTTGGAAGGCAGCATTTATCTACATCTGAGGAAATGTCTTCTTTTTAATTAGAAAACAAAATGGCTAAATAACCCATGGATGTCCTTATTTCAAGGTATCAAGCAACTAAGAGCCTTACAGAGTTAACAAGAGGATCAAACAATTACAGAGTTAGTAGCACACATGGACATTAGGTAAAATAAAACAGAGATAAAAAGTTCTGTCTGTCTTTCTAAGCTAGCCTCTAGCTTGACCACTGTAAGTTTTTTACAGTTTCAGGGGCTGCTAGGAATATACACGACAAAGTGGTGTATGATGGAGGCACAACCAGATGAGCAGAGACTTGTGCATCTGCAGCGCAGCGCAGCACTCCCTGGACTTCACCATGCTTGATGTAGGGGTGGTCCAGCCACACCAGTGCAGTGCTTTGCCTAAACGAGAGTGCTAATGGCAGCTTCACACGGCCACGCTGAACCTGGTCGCAAGCACTGAAGACCACCAAGCCCTGCTCCACCACCCTCTCCACACTGACTCTCTGCTGTGCTCCACCTCACTGTAGGCACACGCGCTCAGGGATACCTGATGGACCGGGCTGACATCTAGCCTTATTTCATATGTGTTTCCAAACAGAAATCAACACTATGTCTATAGTAACCCTACCGCTGGACACAGAGTCAGCAGTCAGACTCTATTAAGGACACAGGCAGAACAAGTCCAACTCCCTAGCTCCATTCTTCCATTTTTTCACTTTACTGTTTATTTTCCTAATCAAAAATAAACAACACTCCTCATTGCTGCAACCCTCACTGTAATGCAGCCAAAATATTTTGCAATTTAATTCTGTGCTCTAAAAAGTCACTAATTTCAAATGATCACACTTGAGGCTTCCTGTAAGTGAACAACACAGCATTTGCAGACTGAGGAAACCAGCTTGTCTCTGGACAGCCTAAAAGACTTGTAAGATGGGAATTCAAGTGAAAAGAAGAATTACTGTAAGAAAACAGATGGTGAAGACTGACAGCTGTTTCATTGTTTTGACAGCAATACCTTGTGGATGACCTGAACATTTCTTTTGGACCATAGTTTTGGCTTGAGAATGAGCTATATTGGAAACTAGTTCTTACAGAAAATTTTATTTTAAAAGAAACATTATTGCCAATTTTCATTTAAACAGACTTGAGACATGGTTGCCCTATGGAAATGGGCAGGCTTACTTAAAGGGACTTCGCACGAAGTGTGCCACTCTTTAATATTTATGAGACTGTTCCCAGGTTTGCTAAAGTGCAAGTATACATCTCCTTTTATTGCACGAGTCACAATATTTAGAGTTAGTTAAAATAATTTATTCACACTAACTCTAATGTGAACAAACTATTCTAAAACAATCCAGCCAGGGAAATCTCAGTGCAAAATACCCCACCTTCTCCTGTTCAAAGAGTTGGTCCATCCATACTCCCAGCCCTGCAGCACACGTAGGTGAAAGCCCCCTCAGCGCTGCTCCACATCAGAACATTTAAGATGCCTATTGAAGGTAGCTCTGTTTGAACCTAGGAAATCTCTGAGAGTCTTGCTCTTCAAGTCTCAAACTACTGTTTCTTTGTTTGCAAATGCAATAATTACTAGAATTGATAGTAGGAAAACCTTGATAGTAGGCACACCTTGAAAAATTATGCACTTTATGGGTCAAGCCTCCCAATGGACAATTTATGGGCAGAGCTTTACTGCAGTTGTGCAACAAAAATAATAGCATAGGTACAGTTCCTACCATTAAAATCACCTTTTTCCCAGTATACTTTCTTTTTCTATAATGTCTTCTCTTTTTCTCCCTCTCCCCACACACCATTTCTGTGCTGGCAGTTAGCCAAAGGCATGCAAGAATGAATTGCACTGTTGCGGCATTTAAATTATATCAATACTGAAATGCAGAATAGAGTCCTTTTCTATTTTATCTCTAAATTGAATGCTTTCACAGAGAGGCACTGTTATCTGCATTACAATTTGAGAGCTACATTAGTAAATCTTGAATGCTCTGAATTAGAGTATTCAACTTTCGAGATGGATGGTTGAGCTCACCACAAAAAATGTATTAAGCTGGAGATATGGCTTCATTTGGAGTGAACACCAATTTTGAAGAACATCTGTGATTCAGAAGCCAAGCCTAAATTTCTGGGGGAACCCAAATCCAGATGAATGTTACCCCCTTACTTTTTAAAGTAAATATTTTTAGATTTTCCTGTCTGAAAACTATGCCTGCAAAATGATTCTCCAGGTACCATTTCCCTTTCAGATGGGGAAATTATGTAAATTCCCACTTTTACACAATCATTGGAGCAGTCTGAAAATGCTGCCTGGGGGTGGAGAAGGTTCCCATCTCTTTTACAGTACACTGTAAGTGCACCAGTAACGCTGCAAGCATATAGATGGGGCGTTCAGCTGCTAAGCAGTTACATGGGTCTGGAGAAATGAGTTAAATCTTCTGAGAGGTAGCTCAAAGGCTTTATCCTTAAGACTTCAGTGACACAGCAACCCCTGAGCACCCCACAGTTACCCACAGACCCTTTTGGACTTTTAACCAATCTGGAAGTTTTTAGGTTTCCGTGCTGCCACGGCTGCCGCATGCAGCGAAAGTGGGATATGCCTGGAAGTGCTTTGCTCTCTGCTCCCAAGGGTGGAAGCAGAAAGGGAAAAAGTCTCCCGCTTTCAGAATGCACAAAGAGCAAACAAGCGCATTCAAACGCTGTGTTTGTGGAAAATTTGTAAAGATCATGATGATCAAATTGTGTGATTACCCTGTGATAACCCACCCAGACTGGTTTTGGGAAACACGTGTTCTGAAGCATGGTCTGTATTTTCTTTCTTCATATGCAAGCGATATTTGCTGGCAAATATCCAAAGGGCAGCCTTTTCCCATAAAAAACAGCATGGAAAGACTGTCTCAATTTGGCTCAAATGATTATTGACCCAACTGGTAGTGTGAAAGAAAACTATTCTGACAATTAACAATATAAGATCAGAAATACTTACACCAAAAAAAAGTCCTTTGCCACTAAAACTTATTTCATTTGGGAAACTGATATAACTTATCTTACCGGTATGAAATGTGCCTCCAGTACCAGGATTATTTGATAAAGCTGACCCAGAAACCCTTCTGTGCATAGCAAAGTCCTTTGTTCAAAGAAGCTTGAAAAAGACTGAAGGACTTTGGGGAGAAAAACCGAGCCAGGCTACGTTTGCAGTCTCATAACAAGGCGAGTTTGAGAAGAACCCCAGAGAGATCTGGCCATGGCTGGAGATGGATCAAAAGCACTTGCAGCACAAGGAGCCCGCTTTCACGTGGCTGAAGGAAGGTCAGGGCTGGGGCTGGAGTCCCACCTGTGCCAGGGCCGGGGAGACCTGGTGCCCAGCGGGGGACCATCACCTCTGCCACCTGAACCCCAGCAGGAACATCAAGGGAATCTGTTGGTATTTTTAGCCCTTTTCCTCAGTTATCACATGCCTGTAGCTGATTTTCCTCTCTTAGTAGCTTGTTGCACTGGAGGAGCGGTGCTGACCTCGGTGCCACGGCTGCCCTCTGGCACCATGCCTGGGGAGAGCAAGATGTGATGCTCCCACAGTCGTCGGCCCCTGGCAGCATGGTTCAAAACCAGGCCACAGCTCATCCTGGCCTCTCCCTCCTGAAATTGGATATTTTTGCCAGTGCATGAGACAGTGTCAAATGTTGAAGTTCAAAATATCCCTTTTTTGGACCTGTGGAGAACACAGGAATACAAAACCTTTCCCCTTTAGCTTGAAAAATACATATCTCCTGGAAAGGTTCACATCTGCTTTTCAGTTTAATGAAGAACCTTTTTTATTGAATTCTGTCTGCTGGTGATGCCCATTAGGGAACCTGTCAGAGGTTTCAGGTGAAGGCTTGATCCGTTTGATCCCGACTCCGTGGGGATGAGGAACAGGTTATATTACTTTGATCTGAAGGAGACAGTGTGGGATCACATTCACATGCTGCCTGATCTTCCTGTGACCAGAAACTTTGCCTGCAATTTTTGTACAACATCAGATATGGATTTCTTTCTCCAAACAAATCTACGGAGCCATGTCCTAGCAGAAAGAGATGGCCCCTGCCAGGGCAGGATTGCAAGTTACACAGTTTCTCTAAGACCTCCAGTCTCACCTCTCCTCTACCTGTTAGAGCCAGCAGTTACAAACCAGTATTTTTAGTTGCTTATATCAGAGTCACGCAGGAGCCAGAATGAGACTGCTTGTCTGATAGGCTTGCACACTCATTTTCTGTATGTTTACTGTGTACAAAAAGTGCAGCTTTCTGTAACACATCCCTGATACAACTGAGCATGTGACACCACCCACGAAGTACCTGCCAGAAACTCTTGTGCTTCTCTCTTCTCCCTGGCAGACGCCCCTCAGCTGTGGCATTTCTAGCTTGAGGGGGACCTGATAGTGTTGTCTGTGAAAGCAGTGGAGGATGTGACACATCATTATTTAGTCTCATTATTTACTTGATTTGACTCATTGCATGTTATGGGGCTGATGCTGTCTGAGTCCATTCCTGTCCATAGCAGAGAGCTGAAGTGATGTTTTTCTACTTGTGCAGCAGATAAATTGTATTCAGGGAGAAGCACTGACCCTCTCAGCACCTGGATGCTTACCTGCAGGAGTCTGCACTTGTGCACCTGTATAACTGGTGGGATAACCTTTAGCTGGCTCCTGGAGACTGGAGGCAGATGCTAAGCCTGCAGCAGCACTCTCCCTGGTGGTGGTGGTGTTCCCAGAGCCCTTGATGAGTGAAGAGTGGCAGATGACAGAATCACATCATTTTCCAGCTGATGCATGGGTGCACTTGGCATCCATCATGCTGTGGACACAGGAGGGGAGCTGTTTGCCAGGAAGGATGGGCCAACCACAAAATGTTCCTGTGAACTCTTGTGCTGGTTTCGGCTGGGATAGAGTTAATTTTCTTCCCAGTAGCTGGCATAGTGCTGTGGTTTGGATTTAGGATGAGAAGAATGCTGATAACACACTGATGTTTTAGTTGTTGCTAAGCAGTGCTTACAGCAGTCAAGGACTTTTCAGCTTCCCATGCTCTGCCAGGTGCACAAGAAGCTGGGAGGGGGCACAGCCAGGACAGCTGACCCAAACTGGCCAAAGGGCTATTCCATACCATACGACGTCATGCTCAGTATAGAAACTGGGGGGAGTTGGCCGGGGGCAGCAATCACTGCTCGGGGACTGGCTGGGCATCGGTCGGTGGGTGGTGAGCAGTTGCATCACTTGTTTTTCCTGGGTTTTGTTCCTCTTTTTTGTTGTTGTTTTCCTTTTCACTAAATTTTTTAAAAATTATTATTTTATTTTATTTTATTTTATTTTATTTTATTCTATTTTATTTTATTTCAATTACTAAACTGCTCTGATCTCAACCTGTGAGTTTTCTTACTTTTGCCCTTCCAATTCTCTCCCCCATCCCACCGTGGGGGGAGTGAGCAAACAGCTGTGTGGTGCTTAGTTGCCGGCTGAGGTTAAACCATGATGGTACTTTTTGGTGTCCAATGTGGGGTTCAAAGGGTTCAAGATAATGACAGATTAGCTATTAATTGACAGGTTCCTGTGCTTGCCATGGGGCTCGCTTGCCTTACTGTATACTAGAGTCTAGTGCTTGTTAGTGGCTGCTTTTTGCTTTCGCTGCTTGCTGTACTGCTGGACTGCTGATCATCTTACTCTGCCATGCCTGGGAACATTTTGATAACAGCAATGGCCATGCACTTGCTCTGGCAGATGGCCAGGGCACCACTGCCATTTCTGTGCTGCTGTTCTGGACAGGCTGGAACTCCAGCGTGAACTCGAGTTGAAGGGACTGCGACCTGCGGATGAGCCCATGTGGGAGCAGGACACCCTGAAGCATCTGTGGCCGTGGATAAGCCCATGACAGAGCAGGTACACCTCGAAGTGTCTGTGGCTGTGGAGAAGTCTATGCCACAGCAGGTATACCCCTGAAGAGACTGTGGCTCATAGATAAGGCTCCACTTGGACCAGGTACACCCCTAAGGGACTGCAGTCTGTGGATAAGTCCAAGCCAGAGCACCAGCAATGGGAGGAGTTCATAGCAATGTTAAACCCTTATCCTGTGGATAAGTTTCCAGAATATCAGTATTTTTTAGAGGTTCCAGCAGCTACATTGCGGTAAGAAAGACCTGAAATTTTTCTTAAAAGCTTGAAAATGGACAGGTACAACAGAGCAGAGCAATGTAGCAATGGAATAAATGAACCCAATGTGTGACTAATAAGGAAGTACCGTGGTCCAGAGAGGTCAAATATCAACAGAACGTAATGTGAGGTCTGAAAGATGAAGGTGATGGCACCAAACATTACAAATGACAATCAATCTCCAGGAACATTTTCTTATATTTCTTAGGATATACCACCAAAAATCATAGTTGCTGTTACAATTGGTTTGGCCAAAACCTCTTTGCTTCCCTCTCTTAACAAGCCTTACTGAAGACAATAAATTTTCTTGGATTGTTGCAGAGAGCACGACTTCCTTTTAAATTGATAAATTATATAGCATAGTACCCTGGTTTCTAAACAGCACTAATGAAATGCTTTCAAGGCTGCAAAACATGTGTAGCCTCCATTTGAATGGATTCTGTCAAATGTGAATCTGTTTTGGTTGATTATTGCTTAAGAAATTAATGTTTGTGAAATTAAGAAGCTAGTATCTACCTCAGTCATTTCCCTGCCATGGTTCCTGATGCTCCGATTTGCTCAAGCCACAGGTGCCTGCTATGTATATACTTACCTGTATCAAACTGAACCTCACCCCTGCAGCTGTGTGGTGGGGTCCATCTGCCCTACTGTAGGCATACCCAAGGTAGCTTTACTGGCTGATGTGAATATTCAATTCAAATTTGAGCAAAACTTGCTCAAAATATTCAAGCCTGCAGTACCCGTGGTGCTCCTGTGGCTACCCTGCCATCAATACCCCTGGTGGGTTGGACTGAGCTCAGGTGTGTCCCAATGGACCCCATCTGCAGCTGGGACAATGGCAAAAAGAAGAAAAAGGATGTTGTAGAAGAACCTCTGAGCTACTAGGAATGAAATGCATTGCACAAGCCTGGCAATTTGGGGGAATTTCTTGTATCGTTTATTTATTTTTGTCTCTTTTCTCCTTAAAATAGAAACATACCACTTTGCTTAGCAGCTTTATGAAAACACACACCCATATTCACGTATAGTACACAACCATTTTCTTACAAAAATGGCTGTTTTCTTCATGGGTTACTTTGATTTCACAAGAAATCTCTTCTCTTTGTGTAGAGAACCAGAAAGACAGAGCTTTTTTCCAACGTAGCTGACACTTATTTTACAGTTCAGGTCTGAGAAACCAAGAAGAGAGTAAAATGTATTCATATTGAAGTATCAAAAGGTATCCCTCTTTGATCTTATTTTGGCTAGGATCAAGAATACCCAACAACTTAATGACACCTGTGGCATCTATGAAGCTGGAGTACTGGGTAGACTTTTGCCTCCAGCACTTCTCCCTGTTGCTATAAAATTTATAAGCTCTATATGCTACCTGGACCAGAAGGTCTCTGCTCTTGCATCATTTACAAGCTTTGCAGGAGTGCCAGCCAGGGAGTGAGGACCTCTGAAATCTGCCAGAAACTATTGAAATTCCAGAGACACAGACCAAGAAATTTGCAATTCTTACAACCTTCTTTGCATAGGAAAGAGATTTCCATCAATTGGGATGTATAGGGTACTTCCTACGGGAGTACCTAACTGAAATTAGTCCAACAATCTCACTCTAAAATAGTAAAAGGCTCCAGTCTGAGCTAACATAACAAACCATAGTTATTAGTGAGATAAGATTTCTGTTGCCTTTCCTCCAGCTATTAGTAGCAACACAGAAAGATGAAGGTTTACGATGCTTTTTCCAAAGGTGGAAAACTCAGGTGTGTGTCAGGGATTGTAAATGATGAAAACAAATGTTGAGTAGCCCTGGCACTCCTCCACAGCTTCCCCAAATAGGAGAAAAATTTACAGTGAAGTAATTTAATTTTGATATATGTTCAGGTAGGTTTGTCATAACTGGCATGACAATAAAAATAATCCTTATAATCTTAACTGAGAAAGATTTTTGCCTCTTCGCAGCAAGACTGTTGAAGCACAGTCGTAAAGAGAACCTGAAAAAGCAACACGCAGTTCAGTTACAATCCCACACACCCCATATGATTCAGTGTCAGAGACAACACTGAAATAATGGCAGACATAATTCTGAAACCCATCCTGACTGTGAAACCTGTGAAGTGACGGATGTCCAGGAGAGAGAAATAAATTAAAATCTAAACTGCTTCTTGCTTTACTGCAAGCAGACTCTTGAAGAAAATCCAAAGCTTACACTGAGTATTCTTTTAAATAATGTTTTTAAAGTCTAGATTAATTTTTTAAATTGAATTGAATATTACGTTGTGCCTCCCATGTGATCCAGAGGAAGAAAGACCTTGACTACATTAGGGGAGAGAAACCTTTGGATGAATAAAGTTGCACCTCCTCGATTAGGAGCTGTGGGACTGCTGGGGCAGCCAGGCTCAGACAAAGAAAAGAAACGCCACCATCCAGCAAGGAAGGTTAATCTTAAGGTGAAGCTTATCAGCTGCAGTCTCATCTTCCCTGACATCGAGGAATGAGGAATGAAAGCAGGACTCAGAACACGTCTGGCAAGTGAGCTGAGGTGCTGATGGTACAAGGCATCAGCAGATTCACAGGAGAGAGAGAGACACCTTCAAAGTCCTCAGCCTGGAAAAGGGTGATGGGGGTAGAAAACATTTAGAGATATGAAGGAAGGGCAAGCCTGAGTGAAGCTGCCTCCTGTCACTCATCTCCTCTGTGCTAAAAAAGTATCTAGAAGTACAGCCTCCAAAGGGTCCAGCTGCAAATCACTTAGAAAAGCCAGATGGGTCTCCACCAGCCACAGAGCATCATCCTCCAGGTCAGCAGCAGCAGCAGCCTCTGGAGGAGGAAGCGTGGTTGGGCTCAGCTGGAGCTACACAGCTCTGCCCTGGGAGACCTGTTAAAACATGTCATGGTTTTCTACATCTTGAGTGATCCTGAGTATCTTACATATTTCCACCTTCCAGAAGACCTAAGAAATACTCCTTCTGGAGACCGGCTCCTGGCTTTTCTCGCATCACTCTGGACTGCACTGAAAAGCATACTTACATGGGACTTCCCAATCCATTGGCCAGTTTCAACCATATTGGACAAAGGAAGGTCTCAAAGAGAATCGAGATCCTACAGACTCCATAGAAAGCTGCAAGCTACACAGAGTAGACACTATGGCTCAGATACCCGCAAGCTTACCCCAGTCACTTTTGAGTCTCGGCTGAGATGTGCAGTCAAATGGCTGCCTGCACATTGCTGTCAAATTACTCTGCAGGAGGGGATTGTACCTATATGCAGGGACAACAGAAAATCCCGCTATAATTCAGTCATAAAGCCAATCAAGCAAGAGACATAAATCTGTGGAAAACTAGGCTTTTTTAGAACAGGTGCTTGCAAAACCTCTTCTTAGCATATTAAGTTTTCTAGCCATTCTCTATGTGTTGTTAATAATCTCTGTGTGAATGTTTATTTTCTGCCTGAATCTACAGACCAAAACAGTAACTGAAAATGCACAGGATAAAGTGGTAACGTCAGCATTGCACGTTCTCCCTGATGGTGCACTGAAGACTAAACTCTTCAATCAGGGTATCTCAGCTGGCTTTTCTTCCCATACTGGCTCAAATGGAAGTTTCATCTATGAAGAGTTAATACTAATCGCCAGTGAAAGCATTACTAGCTCTGCAACTGCGCAGGGCACTTTAGACCTGAGTTTAAGTTATCAAAACCCATGAGCATGTTCTTAAATGTGTGCTTAAGAGTTTTGCTAAACTAGGTTACAGTCTTGAATTATAACCTACACCAGTTGCTACTCAAATAGTTTTAAAAAATACAGATTTACTCAGGTTACGGAGAGTTTTGGCTGAATTAACAATTAAGGTTTAGACCTTACTTTACAAAGAAATATACAACTTGTATTACTTGTCATTGGCCTTGGATTTATCTGAAAGGACACTCCTTCCCCACGAAAGCACGTAACTTATTTGGCGACAAATCCTAAAATAGTAATGAAGACAAAATTCCTACTGACTTCAGAAAGTCAACATTTTTAACTGCTTCATATCAATATCAATGATTTTGCTGTTGATCACTGGCTGACTACCGAAAGGACAGAAATTAAAGGTTTCATGTTCACAAATAAACAGTTTGTGGAGAGAAAGGAAGAATTTCAGGGAAATTAGGAGAGGTTCATTTCAAAGTCAGAAGGAAAAATCATGAGGGTATGATTTTGAAGGTCAAGCAAAAGCAGGAAAGCTAAAATGTCAGATAACCCCTTTTTCAGACTGGGGAGACTAATTCCTTGTGTAGTCTCATTCAGCTCAGTAGGAGTAATCCTGGTATAAGGCAGTGTTTCCCCCAGTTACGAGTATCATAATCACAATTGTTAATCATAGATGTAATCATAGATGAAATTATGTAAAAAGAACGGGTATTTTCCCTTCCCCACGAATTTTGAAAAGCTGTCAAAAGGTCCATTAGCTCCCATCACAGCATAATTACATCAAATTACACTTAGAGTTTTTTTCATGGTTGCATTGAAATAGAAGTCCAGTGTGATAACTTGAAAACAAACTGTGAACAGGTAGGAACATAATGTACAGTTTCACATATAAAGTAAAATTTAAATTATGCACATAAACAATTAAAGTTTCTTAGGATATAGCTTAGGATCTTGCTAGCTCCTATTTTCTTCCGAAGTCAAAGAATTCAAACTCCTTACATTCTCTGTCATTTAACTGGGAATTTTAAACAGCCTGAAACTAAAATATTTCATCATTAGACTACCAGCTGCAGACACTGGAAAGAAAGGATTTGCTTCTGCATCACAAGACTTGCTCTGGGTTCTAGTGCAAAGCTTTATGTTTTGGTTAACTGTGTCTTGCAAGACCTGAAGGTCAGATGTTGTACAGTATTTCTTTGTATTTTAGAGAACTATGCTTTGTCCTCTTGGAAGCATGAGAAAGTTGAATTGTTATCAATTAGAAGCCGAAACGTCTACAACTCTATAGGAAAAAGACACATAAAACTCATAAGTAGATGTCCTAAAATGTATACATTATGCAGCTAATTTATTTTTAATGTAAGCCATAAAAAATGTTTAAAACAGAACTGCAAGTTTTTGTAAGATATCTTAATTATACAAGTATATGTCATAAATTACTTCTCTAGCATAAGCCTTCGTTGTTTTCTGATCAAAATAAAGATTACATATATGTACATGAAAAAAATACATTCATAAACAAGGTGAATAAATTTCACTGAATATCCATATCTTCTGAAAATGCTCAAAACCAGCCATTACCTTCTTTCTAAAAGAATAGCTTGCCATTAATTACGTTCTGGATGTGCAAAGGGACACCATAGCTAAATAAGGATGCAACTGTAGAAATGAATTTTTGTGTGCTATTCCTCTGCTAGAGATTCCAGCTGTGCCTTTTGCCAATAATAGACCTGAAAATTGACAGAAATGTGTTAGACACAACAGAAACGCATCAGTATAGAAAAGCCTGGGAAAAGGAGATATGACAAATTACATGGGCTAATTCTGAGCAGCCTGGAGTCCCAGCGGATCCTGTGAAAAATGAGGCGTGTGGATTGACAATACAGGCAGCAGAATGTCTCTCTCCAGAAATGAAGACTCGATCTAGCTTTCAACCATTTTTATGTAGCAGAGGAGCGTCTTGCTGAGGCCAATAGTTGTGTAAAAAACTAGCTGGAATGAGATCAGAATTAAGGGGCAAATGTCGTTTTGTTAATTACTGCACTTTGTCGGATATATGGACAAACCCCGTAGGTGGTTACTCCCGTACAACGATGCTGTAGTGAATCGAGATCTGAGTCTTCAGCTGGTCCCAGGGCAGCAAAGATGGGCAAAGGGAAAGTGGGCACTGGCCACTGACGGCAGTGGGGAACCCAACTCGTCTCCCACAAAGGACAGGGCCAATGCTCTTACCGTGCCAGGAGAAGTTCACAAATGTGAAGGAGAGAAGCTTATTTCTTCTCTCGTACAGCAAGAACCAGGCAAGGAAAGATGGAACAGCTTTCTCAAGATGACACAGAAAGGGTAGGTCAGCGGTAGGTTTTTGGGGAAGGGCAGTTTTCTCTTTAAACCCTCATTTTACTGCCTGTTTTTGGTACAAGTTTATTCTCTGGCAGTTTACGTTGCGAGGTCTCCTACACTGAAAAGGAACCAGAGGAAGCAGCAAGGGGAAAGACACGCTAATACTTTGGAGCAGCCCAGGCAGAAATGCAAACTAATAAAAACGATGATGATGTTAATAATAATATGATATGTGAAATAACTACAGCTGACACAGGATCTATTTGATTAAAGACTTTCATATGACAGGATGTCAGCCAGCAGAAATAGGAAATCAATACCTCATTTAACAGCAAAGAACGACTCAACCTCCTCCAGGCCAAAGAGAGACTGGGATGTTTGAACAGAGACAGTATGAATTTATTTGATCTATTTTTGTGAAAGAGAAAGGATTAGTTATACTAAATAATGTGTTTCCCTGAATTCAGCAGGGAGGGGCATTTGTCAGGTAGCTTACAAGCAATTAGTCAGTTTAGCCAAAGAACAGCTGTGTTCATGCATTTCAATGCATGTTTCTGGGATGTCAGCATTTTTGGATAAACCAATGTATTTCAACGACCGCAGATTCCAATAAATGGAATTCCAATGGATTTAAGTACACATAACAAAGGCATGAAAAGTGATGTTTTCAGGGCTTGGATATTATTTACATATTTGCTGCAAAATTCAGATTCTACCCCAAAATTTGGATGTCTGCCTCTGGGAGCTGACAAGCTGCAGAAAATGTGCCCTTGAGGAGGCCCCAGTGGAGGAATGCTCTCCACAATGTATGTAAGCACACTCCTCTGAGGAGGAGCAGATGGGTGCATTGATTGTAGCTGTTGGGTCTCCTGGACCTCCTGGATCACAGGAGTTTTCTGATCCAGGCTACCAGACACACACGCAATGCGGAGTTGTTTATCCCATCCATTTTTTTTTTGAGGCAAGTACTTTAGTTCTAGGGGTTTTTTCCTCTAAAAAATGGTCTCCAGTCCTAAAAATGAATCTTTGGTGAAAACAGAACTAGAAATAACTCATGCATTTGTAATGGGGAGAGTAGTATAGCACAGGAACACATGATCAATGGATATGGTAGACTATCGCATGACATTTTTATAACCGGGTTGCATACAAAAGATCCAAAGTTACTGAGATTCATGAAGGATCCAAAGGGAGATAATTCTGTGGATTGCGGGTTGTGATCTGTGGGCAGCTTATAAGGAATCATACTTGCCTTATTTCTCTTTATGAGAAGAGAATAAGGCGATAAAAAAGGCATGAATACAGCAAAGCAATTTGTAAAACTACATGGGAAAGCTCTTCACCGAAGCAGAAATATTGCGTTTTCATGCACACAAACCACAAGTGATCTGCAGAGAAAACTGATTCTCTACAGTTTCACAGAGAAAAGGGGTTTTACGTGTAGTCTCACAAGGGAAGGTTTACCGTGAGCACTCTTTCCACCCAGTATTTCCCCTGCTTTTTTTACTGCTCCCCTACAGCCGGCTCCTTCTTGTCAATCCTGAAGGAAGAGATGCTTCAAAGGCTGGTTACCTAGGGTGCAGGGGTAAATGAAACACACAGGGAAATGTGAAATGTGAAATGTGAAAATGCAACACACAGGGATGTGAAAAATGAGCATCTCAACAGTACTGAGGTCTGGGTGCTCATCCCTGGAGGGAACTGTGGTTTCCTTGATTAAATTCATTATTTTATCATTGCCCTTACCACTTAACCTCACCATAGCGTAGCTGTTGCTATTTCAGTTGCCAGGATGGTGGCACTTCGGCTTCCAGTCAACAAGAAGGGAATTAGGAAGGGACTGAAGTATTTCCACCACACTTCTCTCTTGCTATGTACATCTCCACCTTGAACACAGAGCTCCTCTTCCGAACAAAGCCAAATTCCAATTGTTTCTCGTCAAGAACCGGAATTAATGTTTTTTCTTTACTCTGTTATACAGTCCATAATTTGTTTTAGCAAAAGGACCAAGTATTTGAGAATTTATGTTCAGGTGGGTTTTATTTAAGATAAGATTTACTACCAATACAATGGTCCCCTGACAACATGCTGCCGTAAGTGACATTTTCCTGCAAGCTATGCTGACAATCTCAGTGAAGAGCCAAAGATCAAAAAAGCACGAATGCTAAATAGCCTGTTAATCAAAAATACTGGAGCTAAAATTCACTGGCAATGTATTTTTGGGAAATCCACACAGTCATTGCTAAGCCCTGCCTGTTTTCTGCTTTAAAAAGGCTTCCGTCTCCAGAGCAATAAATTGTTCACAAAAAATAAATTAAAAAACAGACTATGGAGAATTAATTAATCCATAATTTCAATATGCAGAGATGAGGATAAAAGCACAGTATTACACAAGCAGACATTTTTATTCTGCTCATTTTTGTAGCATGCCCAACAAAGCGCTAAATTATTCTTGATTTAAGCAAAAAAAAAAAAAAAAATTTGAGGTCACACTCTTGACTAGATTTTAAAGTTTTCCTATTGATATAACTTGGTATTAGTACCAGGTATCATGTCCAGAGTATCATACATTCTTAGTATTTGGTACAGTTAACTAATTAAACCCTACCACACACACTTAGAAAATGCAATAGCCCAAGCATATAACTAGCTCACTAGCTATAAGGAAAACACCAAGTCTTTGGGGACCTTGAAAAGGCTGCAATATCTAACTTGCCTTTTCTTAGCAAGCTATTGGCTAGCAAAACCAGTGACCTCAGAGTCCATATTCCCTGGTTTCAGGCAAGGGCATGGTTCAGAGAGCCCCCTCATTGCAGCCTCGTGTCCAACGACATGCACGCTCACAATCTGCCAGTGCAAATGTGGTGGACTGCCACAACCTCCTCCTCTAGGGACAGTCTCTTGGGGGGGTGGAAAGACTCAAGCTCGAAGGCAGATTTGGAGCATCATCACCTGTAAAACCACACCTTCTCTTGGGATTTTGCAGTCCAGTAGCTACAGCATTGCAAAGAGAAACTTTTTTTTAGCCTAATACAGGCAAGGCTACTGCTTCCCCAAAAAACATTCATACTGATATTTTTGTATAGAAGTATAGACATTTGGGAATGCACATGTTGAGAAGTGTGGTGATGTTGTCTCATTTTAAAGACAAAGCACATGATGCTTTTAGTTTCACCTGCACAGCTCAGGCGAACCGGTGCTGAAGTGGAGGGGTAGCAGCCAGTGTAGCTAAGGTTAGCATGTCCCATACACAGAGCTGCTGTAATTGCCCCAAGAGAGGTGCTGGATCTGCACAGAGGATGAAAGAGGTAACACTTATTTGGAATAGGAATGAAAATTTTAAAAACAAGCTATTTCTGAAGGCCTGAAGACTGTGAGCTGCCTGCTGAAGCTGGGAGCGGGCACTAGTTGGGACACAGACAGGCAACGCAAAGCTATAAATACAAAGGACTTCCCTGCCACAAACTCACTCTGCGTTAATGTCAAGAAAGGCACAACTCAAGGACATTAAGACATGGAAAGCTACACTTTGCACACTTCCATAGTACTGTCTATTCAAGGATTTTCTATAATAGGTTACAGCCTTATTCCTTTTAAACTGCCCATGTGAGTGAGATACTCTCCTCCTTTTACAGCTGAGGAACCTGAGACACACAGATGTTGAACCCTGTACTGCGTTTCACTCCAGGCTGTCCAATCTGCCTCCCAAAAAGTCTGCCTGCAGCTCTGCTGGGCTCCTTGGAAATGCAAAAACATTTGGGCAAGTGCTGTAGCATCTGAAAGCCCACCACCACCACACAGTGCCCCAAAGACATCCCTGGTGGCACAAGGGCAGTGGTGGAAGATCCAGCACCTCACCAGAGCTCAGACCAATGCAGAAACATTCATGCCCCTGGCCACCATCAAGCGTTCCCCATGCTCAGGTCTCCAAGCCTGGTCTGGCAGGTCTCTGTGGCTGGGGGAGTCCAGTCACACCTTCACTACAGAAGCATGATCTTCTTCCCACTGCAGAAACTGGGACATGAAGTGAAATACAGCACTGCCCAGTGAGCAGCTATCTTATCCTTAGGACTCTTTGTAAATTTCTAGGACTGTTCTTGAAACTATACAGTTTAAATATTTCATGCTGTAATGCAGCATACCAGCCGACATCTCAGGAGGAATTTCTGAACTGGTATAAATTAATTATCCTTCATACCCGCAGATCATTTCTTCAGCAGGCTTGGACAATTTGTTCGTTAACTACTGTCTAAAAACTACTTAATTTTTCACTTCAAAAGCTATTTTTCAGTTAATATTTTGTGTGAATAAGTGTTTTTTAGTATTATTTTCTATAGCTCAAGTATTTTATTTAAGATTCCTTGAAGCTTAAGTCTGAAACACCAAAGTTAGATATGAATACTTGACCATAGTTTTGGATTTCAATCTCAGGTGGCATGTGAAACCAAGGAGCACAGGAAAGCTGTTGTTTTCTATTAGATTTATTTTTTTAAGAAAGAAGGGACAGGCGAGGAAGGAGGGGTGGAGGGGTTGCC